>PVJC01002332.1:0-80642 GCA_004026665.1 Murina feae | reverse complement strand
TCGGGGTGTGTCTGCTCCCTGGACACAGGCCCGAGCTGTGGGCACACCAGGCTCCATCGCTGAGTCATACTGCAGTCCTGTCTCATCTGCCAGCAGGAGTGTCGTGATGGGCTCTGGCCACAGGGCTGAAAAGCATAGACGGGCCTGGAGCCTCCCCGCTGCCCAGCCACGGAGCCCCTCGCTGGGGCAGGAATGGCTTTGGCCCTGGGACCGACGGAATCCACAGCACAGACGTAAAGCTCCATGGTCAGCAAAGCTCCAAATCGCTCCCAGCTGTCCCTCCCCTGGTTTTACAGCCCAAACCCTTCCCCGACAGTTCCTAGGTATCTCCCCCCCCCCCCCCCCCCCCCCCCCCCCAGAATCGTTTACACAGAATCTCAAAGTTAAAGGACACCCGTGGCCTGGGTCCAGGAATTCTTTTCCATCACAGCTCCATGCATCACTGTCTGCTTGCGGTCGAGTCATGGCTGTTTGACAATGTCACAAGCATTTATTGAACTCCGCCTGTTTGCCAAACACTGGGAAGAGATTCAAGGGTGAAAGGGTGGCCACATCTGGGCCTGGCCCCAGGAGCTGAGTGGTGGGTGACATGGGATCAGCTGCGCAAACAAGTAACTGAGGGGAGGGCTTCCGAGAAGGAGGAGGGGCCGGGGATAGGGGGGCCGCCGCCTCCCGGTTGGCAAGGACCCTGTCCCACTATGTGTCCTCACTGCGTTGTCCTCGCCTCCTCCCTCCCAACCCCATGTGGCCGGCTCCCCTGTCATCACGCTTGATGTCAAATGTCACCTCTCGTGGGGGTGCTCCTGCCCATTTCATCCGCGGTGGCCCCTCACCTGGGCACCCAGTCTCGCTGGCATGTTTTCCTCCACGTGTGTTCACGTGGGCATCCTGCGTTTCCCCACCCAGCAGACGCCTGGGGAGCACATGTCACATGACCAGCAGAGCCTCTGAATGAAGATGAACGAAGGAAGGACACGCTCCTGAGTGCTGACATGATCGTCACGGGGACGGCTCGGGAAAGGTTGGGAGAGCAGCCGTGATGGACGTGGGGGCCGTCCGCAGCACGTCAGGACCTGTTCTGAGAACAGTGGTCAGGGGTCTTCTTCTGTGAGAGCAGCAGGAAGAAAGCAGACTCAAGTCAACATGGAAGACATTTTGTAGCAAAGTCCTACGTTGGAGTAAAGACTTTAGTTCTAGAGATGTTGCAAGAGAGTGGCCATCCGTTGAGATGGTTTATCCCTTCTCCTGCCCTCATAAAAGTCGACCAGACGTGGAAGCGTCACAGAGCAGCCAGCCGGCCACGCCCCAAGGAATAGTTACAGCATCTTTAATCACACACAGAGACGAGCATATGTGACATGTTTATATGCAAATGCATCTGTAGACACATACATATTTGTCTATATTTGCATACACACACGCAAGGGAATGGTAAAAATATGGGCACACCAGGTTTGTCCGACCAGTTTGAGCTGCACAGGTGTCCTTGAAAGTGGGCTCTCTCCTCTGCCCCGGTTTTCACGCACACTTGCATTCTAGAACATTCTTGGCGCTGTTGAAGAGCGAGTTCATTGGCTGGCACAGTGCCACAGGCATTGGAAGCTTTACTGCAGGTCTGGCCCACGTTGGCACGTTTCTGGAGACTTACTAGTACTTACCCAGGAAACATATGCAGAGACCCTAGCTGGCGTGTGAGGATCCAGGCACACAGAGGAGACAGACAAACAACGTGTAGAAGGCCAGGGGGCAGTGGGAGGGGCTTGCATAGCCGGGTTCTTAGAAGGCAGGATCTGGGCTTGCTGGATGGAGAGCAGGGCTCAGCATTTAGGAATGAGCGTGGCAGGCTGGGCTGAAGAAACAGCAGCTGCGAAGGCAAGGGAGGAGACACAGCCCGCAGAGGGCAGGTGCTGGGAGGTGGGCAGAGTCCACAGGGGTAGCTGCCGCGGGAGGCGGGGCCCTGTGGAGAGGGGCCTTGTGTATGAAGCCAGGGAGTTTGCGCCATGTCCTGGACGTGAAGGGGGTCGCTCCAGGATTGCTGCAGACCTGCCTCTTCACAAGAAGCCTTGGGCAGCTGGGAAGACGCCCCAGAGGCGGGGAGGCCTGGCTGTCAGCAATGGCTCCTGGGAGTGGAGACCAAGTGCAGGAGGTGGACATGGCAGAGGGTGAAATGGAAGATGGCTCAGGGTGGGGAAGACGATAGGATGTGCGAAGAGGCTGTGAGGGTGAGAACCACTGTGCACCAGGCCCTGTGCTAGGCTCCAGGCTCACAGCACACGGAGCAGACAGCCTGCCCCGCCTCATGGCTCTGGCCTCTAGTGGCTGGAGCCAGACAGAAAAGGACAAGCAAGTCAGCCGGCAGAACACCAGGGCTAAGTCCTCGGTAGGAAAAGAAAGACAGCAGTGCTGGCAGGCGGGGTGAGGGCGTGACATTTTAGGCAGGTGGCCAGGAGACCTACAGGGTGAGGGAAGCTGGTCCAGTAGCTCTCTGGTGGAAGAACATTCCAGAAGGAGTCCACAGCAATGCCAAGGCCCTGAGGCAGCATGTTCCAGCAACTTCAAAGGGCCCGTGTGCTGGAAGGACCCGGGGGCATGGAGGGTGGGAGCAACTGGTAGGTGTGATGAGAGCTGTGGGGTGAAGTAGGGGAGCGAGGATTGTACGGGACCTTGGAGGCCACGGTTAGGGCTTGGGCTTTTATTCCGCGTGAGATGGGAGTCAGCGGAGGGCTGTGAGCAGAGGACACGATCCGACCTTCGTTGTCGTTGGCTGACTCTGGCTTAGGGTTGAGAGAGGACTGGAAGGGGCAGGGGCAGAGCAGGGAGACCTGGGATGGCGATGGCAGTGGAGGGAGGGAGGGGGGTCAGACCCTGGATTTATCTGAAAGGTCGAGCTCTCAGGCATTGCTGACAGATTCGATGTGTCTGAGAGGGTAAGTCAAGGTTGACTCCAAGTGTCGTGGCCTAAGCAGCTGGGAGATTGGAATTGCCACCTTCCGCGGTGGGAAGATGAGAGGTAGAGCTGGTTTCTGGGTGGGGATGGGGATAATCACCGGCTTAGCTTGGGAGAGGCCAAGTTTCAGATGCCAGACGAGATGTCCAGTCTGCAGTGAATGGCAGAGGTCTGGTCTCCCTGGGCGGCAGAGGGGGGCTGTGGGACAGGGCCGGGGGGAGGGCCAAGTGGCAGGACCTGCAAGGCGTCACGACAGGGCCACCTCCCACCTGTCAGCGTGACTGAAATTCCATCTTTAATGTCATGACTCTTGATGGAGCTGCCCATCATCATCACGAGGGAGGCTTTTTAAAGGCATACATTTTTGGCGCTGGCAGGTTTGGCATCAGCCTGTGGATGGAAGGGTCCCAGGTTCAATTCTGGTCAAGGACACGTCCCTGGATTGCAGGCTCGATCCCCAGCCCTGGTCGGGCACGTGCAGAAGGTCTCTCTCACAAAGATGTGTGTCTCTGTCTCTCCTCCTCACTTCCTCTCTCTCTAAAAGTCGGTGGAAACATATCCTCGGGTGAGGATTAACAAAAAATAAAAATAAAGGCATACATTTCTGGGACTCACTTCAAACCTACAGAACAGGAATCTCAGGGGTGGGACCCAAACTTAGAAAATGTTCAAAACCCTCCATTGAAGAACGTTCTCCACATAGTAGGGCCTTTTTGTTATTGCTGTTTTCACACTAAGTGGGGAAGGGTCAAGAGAATCAGAAGATAAAGCACAGATTGGGGGAAATTAGTTGCAAAACACATAGCTGCTAATGGGCTGTTATCCAAAACATACAAAGAACTCTTAAAACTCAACAAAAATGAGCAAAGGTCTGAACAGAAGAGTATATATCCAGATGGCAAATATACATAAGAGAAGATGCTCAATGTCACAGGCCATTAGGAAACTGAAAATAAAAACAAGATGCCACTCACGCTGACGAGAGCAGCCCGAACCCAGAACAGCACCAGGTGCCGACGGGAGCCACAGGGACTCACTCATTGCTGTGCGGACGCAAAACGGTGCAGCCACGTTGGAAGACAGGCCGGCGGTTTCTTCCAACCACCCAACCCAGCAGTCACAGTCCTTGGCATTTACTCTAAGCTGTTGAAAACTTAAGTCCATACAAAACCTGCTCACAGGTGCTTATGGCAGCTTTTGTCATCATCGCCCGGACTTGGAAGCCACCAAGGTGTCCTGCAGTAGGTGCATGGATAAGCTGTGGTCCATCCAGACAGTGAAATAGGATTCGGTGCCAAGAAGAAATGAGCTCTCAAGCCATGAAAAGACATGGAGGACCCTTAAATGCATCTGACTAAGTGGAAGAAGCTCATCTGAAAGGCTACCTACTGCATGCGTCCAACGAGATGACCTCCTGGAAAAGACAAAACCACGGAGACAGGGAAAGCTCAGTGGTTGTCAGGAGTGGGGGGTGGGGATGGGGGGAGTGAATAGTAGGGAGGACAGAGGATTCCTAGGGCAGTGAAACTCTTAGGATACTACTAGAGGCCTGGTGCCCAAAATTCGTGCTTGGGTAGGGTCCCTAGGCCTGGCCAGTGATCAGGGCCAACTAGGGCCTTCCAGCTGCTGGCCGGGGCCTTCCTTCGTTCCACGCCACACCCTGGTGGTCAGCACACATCATAGCAAGCGATAGAACTCCAGTCTCCCGGTCAAACTCCCATGGGGACTTTGCCTATGAGCCTTTTATATATAGATAGATAATGGCTGATACATGTCATTACACATTTGTCAAAACGCATAAAAGAGTGAACCCTAATGTAAACTCTGGACTTTGGGTGATGAAAAAGAAAATAAAACTAAGAGGTGGAAGTTTATGGGGGAAGGTAGAAAAAAGAACATAATGATTAAACTAACTTTGAAGTGTTAGTGATGCCTGACCGGTGTGGCTCAGTGGCTGGGCATCTACCAATGAACCAGGAGGTCGCAGTTCAAGTCCAGGTCAGGGTACCTGTCCGGGTTGCGGGCTCAATCCCCAGTAAGGTTGGGCAGGAGGCAGCCAATCAATGATTCTCTCTCGTCATTGATGTTTCTATCTCTCTCTCTCCCTCTTCCTCTCTGAAATCAATAATATGTATATATTTAACATATAAAGTGTTAATGACTTATCACATGTCATTTGAGTAAAGTGTGGCTTTTGTGCTAGGCTCTCAGCAGGTACTGGAAATGAGCGAGGGACCCAAATGGGACCATCACTGCCCTCCAGAGCTTGTGTTTCAGAAAGCCTGCTGGGAAAGCGTGGGGAAGGGCGGCGAAGCAAGGGTTCTGGACACTGTGCCTCAGGCAGATCTGCCGCTGCCTGGACAGAGGCTCCCTGTGGTGTGGGCTGGGAGATGGTCCCCCAACCCTAGGCACCAGGAGAAAGCATAGAGGAAGAGCCCCACCATCACCCCACCTTCTTGGACCTCAGCTCAGTGCACAGCATCTCAGCCCTAGGCAGCCCCCCGTTTCCTCCTGCACCCCTGGCAGGTGTCTTGGCCCCCAAAAAACTTGGGAAAAGGTCTCAAAGAGGAAATTGTGCAGCATTATTCAAATAGCCCATAGTAGGAACCATGTACGCACCCATCTACGGAGGGATGAACATGTGATCTACACATACAGGGGAACATTGCTCAGCCGTAAGAAGGAAGTTTGACACATGGTGCTACATGGATGGACCCTGGAGATGTTGGCTGACTGAAATAAGCCAGTCACGAAAGGACAGATCCTGTGTTTCCTCATCTAGGAGGTCCCTAGAAGAGTCACATTCACAGAGACCGGAAGTAGAATGGAGGGTGCCAGGGGCCAGGAGGAGGGGGAGGGGTGAGGAGTTAATGTTTAAGGGGACAGAGTTTCAGTTTTGGAAGATGAGGAGAAAAGTCTGGGTTGATGGTGGTGATGGTTGCACAACAGTGTGAATGCACTTCCTGCCACTGACCTGGACTCCTAACATGGTCAATGGTACATTTTATGTTGTGTGCATTTTACCATGATTTTAAAGAAGAAGTTAGGCACTTTTACTAACCAAGATTGGAGCCCCTCTCTGGTGGGCTCAGGTCGGGGTGGGGGCACCAAGGAAGACGGGGCCTCCCAGAATCCTGAGCAAGGATGGCTTGGGGTCAGCGGGTGCTGCCTACTGGCTGTCTGTCCTGGTCTCTCCTGTGCCCACTCCGTCCCAGGCCCCACAGGTCTGCCCTCCATGCTGCTACTCCTGGCTTTCCCCTGTCCACCATCCTCCAGTGCCCTCCCTACCCCACGCTCTCTCCTCAGACGTTCCATTGTCTTCAGTCTCCCCTTCTGCTGCCTTTTCTGTTGCCCCCAAGTTCCAATTTGAAGGAATCGGATTGGTCATCCCATTTTGGGGAAGCAGGTGTATTGTAAGTGTCTTGCAGCTTGCGGGCTGGTACCCCTGACCCATCAGCTCAGCCAGTGGTCCCGGGGCAGCCTGGCTCTGGCTGCCACCTCTCTGTAGGGGCCGTGGGTGGTGGGGACCATGGGTCCCAATGATGGGACTTCCTAGAACAGCAGTAACCTAATCTGAAACCGCCAGACTGGCTGGTTCTATATTCATCCCAGTCAGCTGCTCCCTCCCTCCCCACAACCTTCCCACCGTTTGCTATTCTGTTGCTCATTTATTCCAGAAATAGCAAATGACGTACAAGGTAAGGCCTGCCTTCTTCATTTTTATATTCCCACATCCCCACATGGTCACACTCAAATGTTTATTAATAAACTAATTAATAGGAGAGTGAAACGTGGAAAGAGCACTGGGTTTGGGGTCTGAACATCGCAGTCCAGGCACACAAGGTCACTTTCTGTCTGGGCACCTTTTGAGAGGGCATCTAATTTCTTGGGCCTCAGCCTCACAGATTGCAAAACAGATGGGCCAGAATGCATCCATATCCCGAGGTGCATTGCATTGCATCCCCCCGCCCCCCAAAGGCCTTGAATGGATATCTTTCCAGCAGAATTTCTCAGTCTTTAAAAAAATTTATTTAAATTATTTTATATCTCTCTCTATATAAAAGCCTAAGTGACTGTTATGACCAGTCGACTGAATGACCGGTCGACTGGTCACTATGACACGCACTGACCACCAGGTGGAAGACGCTCAACGCAGGAGCTGCCCCCTGGTGGTCAGTTAACTCCCACAGTGGGAGCTCTGCTCAGCCAGAAGTAAGCAGAGTGGCAGCAGGAGCAGTAGGGCCAGGATGAGTGGGAGGGGCGTGGCACCCAGCCCCAGCTTAGGCTCCTCCCCAGCCACCTGCCACTTTGAGCACTGCTACATCCCCAGAGGGGTCCTAGGTTGCGAGAGGGCGTAGGCCAGGCTGAGGCACCCACTGGTGCATGAATTTTGTGCACCAGGCCTCTCTCTAGTAATATATGATTGATTTCAGAGATGAAGGAAGAGAGAGATAGAAACATCAATGATAAGAGAGAATCATAGATTGGCTGCCTCCTGCACACCCCCTACTGGGGATCGAGCCTGCAACCCGGGCATGTGCTCTGACCAGGAATTGGCTTACATGGCTCCCACTATGGGGCTATTAGAATAATGCTGCCGTGAGCATAGCTGCACCATTCCCTCTTTGAGACCTTTTCCCAATTCTTCTGGGGGTCAAGACACCAAGAACCCTGACCTCCTGGTTCATAGGCCGACACTCAACCACTGAGCTCCCCTGGCCGGGGCGAAGTCTTTCATATGCTCCTGGGCCTTATGAGTCTCCAGAGGGAGGTTATACAAGCGAACACTCCCCAGGCCTGCCTGTCCACACATTCCTTAAGCTTGGATTCCACTCCGGGGCGCGGCTGGCCAGGTGACAGGCTGTTTGGGATACATCGGGCTTCTCAGGGCCGCTTTAGCCTCGAAGTACCTCAGGGTACACGCGAGGGCACTTTGCCGCTACCAGTCTCCTCGCCTGGAACAAGCGGCTTTGGGTTTTAGGTTCTCGGTGACCGTGGCTGACTTTGTCCGCTTCCTGTCTAGCGTTCATTTCCTCGTGGTTGGCTGGGGTGCATGTCCCTCGCCTGCTTATCTGTGACCTGCAGGTAACCCAGGCCACTGAGTCAGATTCTACGAAGTTGCTCCTTCTTATCTCGGGACGATATGGTACCTCCTGTTACCAAGAAAGATAAGCACTGCCCCCACCGTGTCCCTGCTGCTGCCACTGCATGGGAAGGCGTCCCTGTGGGCAGCTGCTGTCCAGGAGGTACCCGGGTCGTCATTCCGCCACCAGATCAATATCTCAGCCACGCGATGACGGGGAGGCACAAACTAGCTTGTGAGTTGATTGTAGGAAAGTTAAATATCTCTCCTGACTTTGATTAATGGCCAGATATTCTAGCCGACTGGGGAGCAAGGAGCACTGTCAAGTCAGAATTTGGGGTGCTCAGGGCAACCAGAGGGCGAGGGGAGTACTCCCCTGCAGCGGTTTCCTGGCTAAAATTACAGAAAGGTATTCGCTCCCCAGCTGCAGGCCGGAGGCTTGGAATCAAGGTGTGTACAGTACCTTGATCCTGCGGCGCCTCTGGGGGAGGGCCCTTCCTCACTCTCTCTCTCTCTCTTCTGGATGCTCCAAGCTCTTCTTGGCTTGTGGCAGCATCACTCCAGTCTCTGCCCCACCTTCCCGTGTCCGCCTTCCTGCTGAATGTGACCAAGATTTCCTGGTTTATAAGGACAGCAGTCGGATAGGGACGGGGCCCATCTTACTGACTTAATTTTAACTCAGTTATGCAGGCAATGGCCCCGTTTCCAAATAAGATCCCATTCGCAGGGATTGGAGCCAGGACTTCAGCATATCCTTGGGGGACATGATTCCAACCATGACATCCCCACGTCAAGGAGGAGCATGCCCGGTGCCCGGGGCGTGTAGCGTGTTGCCCGTGGCCTCGGAGCCCTGTCTGTGAGCAGTGACGACCTAACCTTGCCTTTCAGCACACATTCTTAGCTTTCAGAGATGAGTCCAGAGTTCAGGCACCTTTGGCACAAAAGGCAGAGTTTAGGGCCAGATGTCAAAGGCATTTGAGGCTATATTTGCAGAGGAGAGGACACCCTCGAGTCAGCAGAATGCGGGGCTGAGAGCCAGCTGGGCTTCCTGGAATCCTGCCCCCCACTGCTTGGTAGCTGTGTGATCCCCAGCCAAGCCCTCAACCGCTCTGAGTTCTGGCTTTCTCACGCGTAGTTGGGAATGACACCAGTTCTGGGGTTCACATCTGGGGGAAGCTTTGCCCGCTTACCCCCCCCCAAAGATAGGTGGCAATTTCAGCAGATAGTTTTGGTTTTTACAACTGAGGGGGTGCTACCAGCCTGTGGTGGGTGGAGGCCACGGGTGCTGCTAAACAACTTATGATTCATAGGACAGGCACACACAACCCAGAGTGTTCTGGCCCCCAAGGTCCACAGGGCCACGTTTGAGGAACCCTGCCATCCTTAGGGAGTTGATTTTTATGGGGTTGATAATTAGCTTTGGAAAAGAGGCAGGCTCGGTGCCCTGACAGAGTCTGCCCAATAAATGGAAAAGTAGGGAGTTGGTGACAAGCCCATAAAAATATTTGAACTCACTAGAATCTTCATGGTGTGAAGAGGAAAAAGACTCAATGAATTCTGAGTGCCCGAGAACCATAAAGAATGTGGAAATATAATTAGCAAATGCAGACAGGGAGGCATACAGAAGGGGTGAAGATATTAACGAAGCGCTTGTAATGTCACAGGCTGGACACTTTTACTGACTCCCTTCAGTTAATCTTCTTAGCGATGTTCTGAGACGAGGCTTTTTATTCCCATTTCATAGATGAGGAAACGGAGCCTCACAAGAGTTTAGCGTCTTGTCCCGTGGTTACGCACCTGTAAGTGGTAGAGCTGGTATTTGAGCCCAGGTCTCCCTGTCACTCCACCCTATTCCCATGCAATTCCTGCAGCTGACAGGCTTATTAGTCATGAGTCCAGCACGGGGTGTGGATCCGAGGGAGGCAGCCAGGAGAATCAGGAATCTGGCGGAGGTGCCTCAGGGATGCCTACAGACAGAACCTCTACCCTTCCGAGGTCTGCTCTGTCCTTCACGTTCCCTCTGGAGAGCCCGACAGCTGGACCAGGCCCACCCTCCAGGAGCAATGCAAAATGCGAAAGGATGAGTCCAAGTACGTCCTTTCTTCTAGCTTCCCAGGGCAAGTCCCATCCCCTCCGGGTAGCAGAGCACAGGTAAACTGCATGGAGGAGAGCATCCGATTTAACCAGCGACGTGACCACACCAGCACCAAAGGGGAGCGGATACACGGAAGTGCGCGTTCGGAAGGTTCTTGAACACACACGAGGTGCGTTTATCTCACGCGAAGGGTGATAGTGCTACGTGAAGGATGTACATGAATCCTACAACCACCACTAAAATAACGATTCAAGATTTACAGCGAAGAAGCCACCAAGGAGATAAAGTAGAACCATAAACAGAAATCAGTTCAGCAAAGAAGACACACAAACGGCCAGTAAGCACGGGACATGATGCTCAGTGCCGTTCGTCATCAGAAAAACGCAGAGCAAAACCACCGTGAGCCAGCTCTTCACACAGCGAGGAGGGCGACGCTCCGCAGTGAGATCCTCCCTTGGAGAGAATGTGGAGGAGTGAGAACCCTCCAACGCTGCTGGGGGTGCACGTGGGCAGCCACTGTGTGGGAGAGTCTGGCCATCCCCTCAAAAACGTAAGCAGAGTTACCACACGACCCAGCAACTCCACCCCTGGGTGTACACCAGGTGAAAGGAAGCCTGTGTCAGCACCGAAACGTGAATGCTCCTCGCAGCTTTATTCAGAACACCAAGCGATGGAAAGAATCCAAACGTCCATCAGCCGATGAGGGGAAGGCGCCGAGGCCCATTCCTACAGGGCAGCCCACCCGTGAGAAGGGGTGAAGTGCTGATGCGTGCCACAACGGGGGTGAACCTTGGCAACGCGGTGCTGAGTGAAAGAAGCTGATCACAAAGGCTCATGTTATAGGATTCCATTTGGATGAAATGTCCAGAACAGGCAGCTCTCGAGAGACAGAAAGGAGTGAGTACTAGCTTCCTGGGCTGGGGGAGGGGTAGGAAGGAGAGGATTTGAGGATGGATATAGCTGAAAGGTGTGAGGTGTTGGGGGGATGACCAAATTTCCCTTCTGTGACTTCTAAATTCCTCCTCCTCCCCTCCTCGGACTGGGGGATGCTCTCTAAGGCCTCGGAGGTTATTTCTTACGGGAGTCAGTCACGCCTGGAAGCGGGGCTGTGAGGTCAGGGAGCAGGCTTATCAGACATTACGTTTCCATTATTTAGGAGAAATGGGGTTTAAAAGAACACCGAGGGAAATGGCGAAAGGCCAGAGACGTGAGAAGCAGAAGGTGCATCATGAACTTGAACCTGGCATGAAGTCCACAGTGGGCACTGGGCTGCTGCCAGGTGAGCCTAACGCGGGAGGCAGGGCAGGGGAGATGCACCTGCTGTTCATAGGGGCACAGGAGCCTCCCCGCCTGGCACACGGCCTGGCTGGAGGGGCCGCCTCACCCCAGCCCCAGAAGTGCAGGCTTCCAGGGCATTGCCTTGATTTACCCTAAAGTAGCAATAAGTTGCCTCACTCCCTCTTCTGACTCTGGAGGATCCTATGCTGAGAGAAGTCTCCTGATTAGACATTCAGAAAACAAAATCAAAGGGCTTTGCCAAGAAGAATGTTTCAAAAACCTCCACTTTAATAAACAAGAAAGAATAAACTGTTCTGTGAAGAAGTGGAAGTCTGAAACTAACTGGAAATGTTGCTTTTAAGAGGAAATGAATAAAACCAAATAGGAGCTAGAGTTCCTAACTATGATGGTCATAATCGCATTACTTTTAAAGATTAATGAATATTATTTTCTGTAATAATAATAATAATAATTCTGGAGGTGGGCGGGGGGAGGGGGAGCGACAACACAGGGCCTCTGATGGTAAATGCTCTCTATTTGGTCTTGTAAATGGAGCCACCTCATTCTGTTGGGACTTCACTCCGGTAATTTCCAGTCAAATGCTCCATAAGAAGTAAAGTGCCATTTGGAAAGGCATTTCGCATGTCAGGGGAATGACAAAGGCCTTCAGTTGTCAGTCATGAAATGAAACAAAAAATCAGTTGGGAGACTATGAACTTTCAAGGAGAAGAAATGTGATGCAAAGGTACTCAAACCTATACTGCCCAGGTTTCATTCCGCTCCCTGGGTGAAGGTCAAGTTCACGGACAGAAGAAGAAATAACACTCTGGGTCCCACTGGAGCTGTGAGTGGGAGAATCTGCTTTTTACTGGTGTTGACCTCTATTGTGGGGCTGATGCTAAGCCCTTTAGTAAAACCAGGACAGACGCAGGTTTGCGTGTGAGAATGACTGGGAGCTGTGTCTTCCTCCATATCCATGTGTCTAACCAGAGGAGATGGGCTCCTGTTTGTCCCAGCAGCCACTGCTTTGCAGATAGGCTAACACATCTTCAAACAGACAAACAGAACCTAAATGGGGAGTTTTCTTCACGATTCTTTGTATTTACTTTATTGTCACAGAATTGTTTTTTTTTATTAACTCACTTTTAAAATATATATATTTTATTGATTTTTTACAGAAAGGAAGGGAGAGAGATAGAGAGTTAGAAACATCAGTGAGAGAGAAACATTGATCAGCTGCCTCTTGCACACTTCCTACTGGGGATGTGCTCACAACCAAAGTACATGCCCTTGACCGGAATCGAACCTGGGACCTTTCAGTCTGCAGGCCAATGCTCTATCCACCGAGCCAAACCGGTCAGGGCAAGCATCCTACGGTTTTAATTGCTAATAAGGTAAATATCGGTTGCTATATCCCCTGCAACACTGTGCTTTATAAATATTTGGTGCCTTTTATGTTAATGAGGTGATTGTTGGACCCCTGTTAGCTCCAAACTCAACTTCTTGGGCATCCTTTGTTCCTCGTCAACCCCTCCTCTCTACCCTCAGTCTCCTACTCCTCCCCAAAATAAACACATCTCTCTTTTTTTAAGGTTCAGACAGCATTCCTTTTTGCTTTTTGAAGATTTCCCCCGACTTTATTGAGGTAAATTGAAGTATACTAAACCTCACATATTTAAGTGTACAATTGTATCAGTTTTGTCATACATATACCCATGAAACCATGACTTTGCGAACATTTCCATATCCTCCACCCCCAACCCCCTCCCTCCCCCCCGCCCCAAGTTTCCTGCGTTCTTTTTCATCCAAGCCTCCCTCCATCGCATCTCCAACCATCTGCTGATCTTTCTCTCTCTGCAGCTTAGCGTGTACTTTCTGGAGTTTTGTATAAATGGAATCACACATTATGTTCTTTCTCTCGGCCTGTCTTCTTTGATTCAGTATGATTTTGATATTCCTCAGTGTTGTCTATATTAATAGTCTTCTTTATTGCTCAGTTGTACTCCATTGTATGGTTTTACCACAATTTGTGGTGGATTGGGGTTGTTTCTGGGTTTTACCTCTAACAAGTAAATCTCCTAGGAACAGTCACGTACAAATCTCTGAATTCCATGCTTTCATTTATCTTTGGTTAAGTATCTAGGGATGGAATGGTTGGGTCAAACATATAAATGGCGACTATATGTTTAACTTTTTAAGAAACTGCCAAACTGATTTCCAAAGTGGTTGTACCATCTCACAGTCGCACTAGCAACTCATGAGAGTTTCCGTTGCTCCGCAACACTTGGCGGTGGCCTTTAAAACGTCACCCCCTCGTCGGGTCTTGTTTATTTGAATGCACAACAGTTGAGTTCCCTCTTGGATTCATTTCTACCAAGGGGAGCACATGCTCAGCTTTACGGGGAATACGGCCAGGTCATTCCTGTTGTGGCGGTGAAGTTAATAGTGGCCTCCTTACCCTGCAAAGCGTCCTGGTTTGGACATAAAACATGTGGTTTCTCTACCTCTAATCCAACTAGCCATGCTCCCAGGCTGCCCACCCACAACTATAAAAACTCGGCTACAAAAACTTCCACAAAGACTTGTCCCTCCTCTAAAAAGGGGGTTCTCCTGCTTTTCTTAAACAGTTTTTTTTTTTTCTTACTTCTACCAAATTACAGGAGGAAGGGAGGGACACAATGCAGTGAGCATGGGCGGGTGGGGGGCAAGTGGGAATTGATAGATGGAGGGGGTGGGAGCAGGGCCTGATGGCATCATTTGAGGTGGGTGCAGCCATGCTTGAGGAAGGATCCACTCCTTCACTTTTTCACACAAGAACCAGGAAACCCGCCTTCTGTGCCTAAGGCAGTGCAACTGGGATTTCTGTCACTTGCAATGAAGAGTCCCCACTGGTACGCACAGTAGGGGACTGTACCTCAAAGGCAGTAGCATCTGCCAGCCCTGGCTGCCTCTCCTTTCACATGTCTCCCTGAGAGTGACCGTTTCTGCTGACCTGGCCCTGGGACTCGAAAGCAGTGACACTGGTTGGGGAAGAGATCTCTGAGAGCATTGAAGGACCAGGGTCGAAGTTTTTAAAGGTCGCCACGTGGTTTGTTTAGTTGAACACTCTAGTTTTGTGTGTCCAGTGTCATGCAGCAGGATCTTCAATCTCTAACGCACTGTCATTTTGTGGTATGACCCCAGAACTTGTGCATTTGGGGAAGCAGCCTTCATTTCCAACTAGCATTTTCTTTCTAGCGGAAGAAAAGAGGGTGAAAGTGGGGGACAGAAGTGAAAAAGATCCTATCCGGCCTCCTCTCGAATATCCTGAGGTTTAACTGCAGGACTGAAGGAGGCTCCTGCCCACAGGGGTGCCTCCCTCCCTAGGCGCGCCCTGGCTCTGCCCCAGGCCCCAGAGAGAGCTGAACTGGGCTGGAGGCCAGGCAGCGTCCGTCCCTGGGCGCCCCTCTCCTTTGTGGGGCTCCGCCCGCCGAAAGCAGCCGCGCAGGCCTCACCTCGGGGAAGAGACTAAACAGCCTCCAACCCGCACAGCAGCCCTCGGACCAGGTGGCAACCCCAAGTCAGGATCAGGAACTCCCGCTGCCCCCAGGTGACTCTTTGCAAACATCAGGGCGTAGGCCACGCCCCTCAGGCCCTAAGTCCCGCCTCCGCGCCCCCGGGGCCCGCCCCTCCCGCCATAGCTCCGCCTCCGCACTCCCAAATCCGGCCTCTAACCCTACACGCGCTCGGCCCGCCCCCTCGCCCGTGGCCCCGCCCCCGCGCTCAGAGCCCCGCCCCTCTCACTCCAGGGCCCCGCCCCCGCGCTCCGGGGTTCCGCGCTCCCCAGCACCCGCCGCGCGCGCTGGCCCCGCCCCCACGTGCCCGGGGAGTCCCGGGGAGGAGTTGCCGCGCGCGGGGAGGCGTGGCCGTGGTGCCGGCGGAGGCGCGGGCGGCGGGGCCCGGACTTTGGCTCTGACAAGGACGGCGAGCGGGACCGGGGCGCTGGTGCGGGACGCTGGATGCGGTTCTGGCGGGTCCTGCGTGCGAGCGGAACGCAGGACTTTTCTCTGGGATCCACGCAACTGCGGTGACGCCGCCAGCCCGGGTGCCGCCGAGAGACGGTGCAGCCGCGGGCGGCGGGCGGATCTCGCTGCCTCCCCCGCCTCCCGCCGCCCTGCATCTCCGCCGCCTCCAGGAGAGCGACTCGGAGAGTTTCTCCCGCAGGAAGAGCCGGGACGCGCGGCCCGCGGCGGCGTGGGAGGGACCCCGTGGCCCGGCCCCGACCCGCACCCGCGCGGGCGCCAGGGCAGGAGGCAGGGCCCCAGCGCTGTCCGGGGCTGGACTCCGGCCGTGGAGCCGCAGGTGGAAGAAGGACGCCCCGGGGGAGCGCCGAGAGGTGGGGCGCGGGGCAGGCGGCGGGTCTGGTGGGAGCCGATGGGCACCTCCGTGCCGCACGCGCTGGTGAGGGCGGAATCCAGGCAGGAACGGGAGGTGCGGGCGGACGGGACAGGTCTCTTCCCAAGAGGGGAGACTGGTGGTCTTTTTGGGTCCCAGTGTGATAAAACCGGAACTCTCCAGAGGCAAACCCACGGCGGCCGGCCTCCGTGCGGGTTCGGGTCCACGGGCAGCCGGCAGCCGGGGCCCCTGGTGGAGACCGTCAGCTCCGGGCAGGGCAGGAGCGCGCACGGATGAGCCGTTCCGTCGTTGACTTGTGTCCATGCCTTTGTCTTGCAGGTTGCCCAGGGACGGCGGCTTTTGGACGCCCTTCTGAGCCTGCCAGGTCCTCCCGGGCTTCCTTCCCGGCCAGAGAGCCCCTCCGTGGCGGGGAGGCCTCCCCAGGCCCCCGCGCCCCGCCGGTCATGGGCAGCACCCTCGGCTGCCACCGCTCCATTCCCCGGGACCCCTCGGACCTGTCCCACAGCCGCAAGTTCAGCGCCGCCTGCAACTTCAGCAACATCTTGGTGAACCAGGAGCGGCTGAACATCAACACGGCCACGGAGGAGGAGCTGATGACCCTGCCGGGCGTGACGCGCGCCGTGGCGCGCAGCATCGTGGAGTACCGCGCCTACATCGGCGGCTTCAAGAAGGTGGAGGACCTGGCCCTGGTCAGCGGGGTGGGCGCCACCAAGCTCGAGCAGGTCAAGTTCGAGATCTGCGTGGGCAGCAAGGGCAGCTCGGCGCAGCACTCGCCCAGCTCCACGCGGCGGGACGCGCCGGCCGAGCAGCAGCAGCAGCAGCCGCACCACCCGGCCATGCCGCTTACCCCGCGCGTCAACATCAACACGGCCACCCCGGCGCAGCTCCTGAGCGTCCGAGGCCTCACGGAGAAGATGGCCGCGGGCATCGTGGACTACCGCCGCGAGCACGGGCCCTTCCGCAGCGTGGAGGACCTGGTGAAGACGGGCGGCATCAACGCCGCCTTCCTGGACAGGATCCGGCCCCACGTGTTCGCCGAGCGGTCCCGGCCCCCGTCCACCCACACCAACGGGGGCCTGACCTTCACCGCCAGGCCTCACCCCAGCCCCACCTCCCTGAGCCTGCAGAGTGAGGACCTGGACCTGCCGCCCGGCGGGCCCACGCAGATCATCTCCACGCGGCCCGCGGTGGAGGCCTTTGGAGGCACCAGGGACGGGCGGCCTGTGCTGAGGCTGGCCACGTGGAACTTGCAGGGCTGCTCCCTGGAGAAGGCCAACAACCCCGGGGTGCGAGAGGTGGTGTGCATGACGCTCCTGGAGAACAGGTGAGGACTGGAACCACCACAGGTGTTGGGGTGCATGAAAGAGTGGCCTTTTTTGGGGGGAGGGGAGGGAGAGGGCAAGGTATTTGCAGCAGTGTCCTCGAGGCCCCAGCCAGTGTTGTTACTGCCGCTGAGTTGTTACCTGCTCCTTCTCCATAGTTCTCAGAATACAGCTGCCCGGGCTGGTGGCCCGTTCCATGACCATGGTATAGCTGAGGTCGATGCATAGTTTGTAGGTGAGTGGAGAGTGTATTGTTACTGCTTTGGAGTTTGACTCAAGTCTTTGTGGGTGTATATCCACAAGGCCCTCAGAGCCTGCGGACTATAGCTTGGTTTTTGCATGTGAGAAAGAGCTAGTTGGATTAAAAAAAAATTTTTTTTTGTGATGGGGAAAGTAATTTGTTTCCCTAAATAGGCCCATTTGTGTGCACAAAATCAGCTTAAACACCAGGTATTTGCAAACACATGCGTGGTGTATATTTACCGAAATGCCATGAATGAATCACTCTTCATTCTTTCTCCTTATTTAGCCTGAAGCTGGCTTTCAGGCCCACAGTGGCAGCCCCAAATGTCTGCAACCTCTCCTGTCCCATAGTCAGCGGAGGTCACACGGCAGACGTGGGGTGAAGAGTTGCCACATTTTCCCACTTGACCCGCAGGAGAGGCTGTGGGGCGGGCTCTTATCACAGAGCTCACAGTATTCACAGCAGAGCTCTCTGTAGGAACTTGCACTAAGCCCTCATAAAATGAAACGATATCGTTGTCGCAGTAACTCCTGCTGTTAATAAAATAATGAACTGTACCCTGCAGTCAGCTTTGGGAAGGAAAGAGGTGTTTTTATGGCCCCTTCCAGGTCAGAACTCCTCCGTAACCATTTGGTGACACGAAGTGAGTTGGGGTTGGGGGATGGGAATCACAGCGCATGGTGACAGAGTGTCAGGATACACGGGTGAGGAGAAACCAGGTCACGGCCTCGCGCTGGCCCGGTCCCAGGGGCCCTCTCATCCCTGAGCACGGAGGGACCGTGAGCCAGCTCAGAGGCCTGGACCCCGGAGCCCCGAGCCTTCTTCCTGTGCCGCCCTGTCCTTTGCTTTGCAGCACGACTCACTCCTTTTGCAAAATCATCTTGTGCACAGGTGAGAGCCAGCTCGGTCCTGGGAAATAGTTATCCAGGATGGCTTGTTGTCATCATCCATAGCTGCACGGATGTGTGTATGGGACGGGAGGGGAGGAGGGCGAGTGGCAGTTCAGTTCCCATCAAGAGTTTCCTGGAGGCTCATGTTGCGGGGGGGGGGCGGGGGGGGGGTCGTGAATCAGGATCTGAAGTTGCCCCAGTAAGAATGACAGCCTGGCAGCTCTGGCTCGTTTACCATGACAATGATTTCTCAACTGTGGCCCCCTGACCAGCACTGGCATCCGAGACTGACTCGGAATCCTGGGTGTCTGTTTTCTCGCGCACCCCGGCTGGTTCTGGCGCACACTCAAGGCTGAGCCCCGTTGGACTGTGTGCCCCTGGGGCGTGCTCTGTATAGAGCCTTCCGCGGTGCTGGCTCTTCTGACAAGAGCTTTCTCAGTACTGGTTTTATGTATTATCTTTGATTGTTCTGATCATCCCTGTATTTATTAAACCGTATGATAGTCTTTGGTCAGAGTGTGAGGGGGCTTATTCAGCTTCTAGAATAGATGAGTGTCAGGGTAGGAAATGGGAGGGAGCGCAGGGGACAGCTAGCCGGCCTCAGAGGGGGCAGCCCTGGGCAGGTGAGGAGGAGGGTCCGCAGCTCTTGTCCATGTGGCCGCATCTCTCGTTTCTCACACCTGCCACACCTGCTGTCCTGTGGGGAGGTGATTCCTTCTGTCTCGTCACAATGTGTTCAGTGTTCTGGGCTCGCCGAGCGCCTGGGTAGAGTCTGGTAAACATGAGGTAATAGTTGTAGGGCCTGTGTGACTGTCCTAGGGCACCGAGAGAGGGCTGACTGGGACCGCCAGGCCGTGTCATCAGACAGCAGTGCACATTCTGCTAGCGCTGATTCACAAAAATCCCTCGCATTCCAACGGGTCCTCTTCTTAGTAAGAGGAAGCAGCGTCAGTGTGAGCAAGGGTGGCTGCAGGCAGGTCTCCGGGCGGCGCTTTTTCCATACATGTGTACACACGAGGGCCACCTGGCTTCGGCATCGCCTCCCTGGTTTCCAGCAGTCTCCCCGTCCGGCCGACTTCCCCGATAGTTCCCAGAAGAAGGCAGGTCTTGCTTTGGTGAAGGTCTCCATCTCTGGGTGAGGAAACCAAAGGCAAAGGAGTTCCCTGATGAGCTCGTCAATGACTCGGCTGGGGCTCGGGCCCAGGCCTTCTGACGGTAGACCTGTGTTCTTTGCACGCATGCCATGTTTGGCGAGCAAGTCACCTTTATCCACCTCTTGCTCAGACATCCTACACTCTGCCTATTCAGAGACACTTGCCAATGGTGTGCCAGTCATTTTCTTACATTAAGTCCATTGTAGATACATTTCGAACAAACAAACAATACCCTGCTCCACCTCTTCTGTGTTAAATTGGTGACATTCCTTAACCTCTCCAGGTCTCGGTTTTCCCATCTGTTAAATGGAGTTCAGGAAAAAATGAGACACTTCTTCTGCAGAGGAAATAGCTAGCCCCTTCTTTTCCTTTCTGCAGGTTTGCTTTAGGAGGACTTTCCTTAGATTAAAGGCACCCAGGTGGGACTCTACAGTTAGAGCCGTCCTTGCCCTGAGGAGCTGCCCCCCCCCCCGGGGTGGGGGCAGTGGGTAGGAGCTCCAAGAAACCCTGCTTTGCCTGCAAAGGCTGAGGCAGGACAGCAGAAAGCTGGAGACTCCCGGTCACCAGGAGCCTTCAGGGCCACGTGACGGAGTGGTCTCCTCAGACTCCGCTGCCAGGTCTGTGTAAGCAGTGCTTTCCCTTGCTCTGTATTTATGGAGCAAGACGGACAGAGGAGTGCTTCTGCCAAATATCCTTTCAGAAATTCGGGGACAGCCAACATATGGAATGAAGATTGTTCAGTTTTGTTTTGTTTTTGTTTTTTTCTCCCCGAGGAGGAGTTCTAGTTTGAAAGAATGGGCCCCGGGAAATGGACAGATAATCTCCAAAAAATTAAAGCGCTTTAATGGTCCACTTACCCAGATCCCCAGGGCCTCCCCCAGAAGCAGCCGTGTCGAAGTCTTGAGCTTGACAACGTGTGTTCTTGCCGCATGTCTGTCTGTGGCGTCAAAGGACAAGGGGAATGCGTGCCTGGCGATGGGTCCTGATTGCAAAACAAGGTTTTCCTTTCTCCGACTTGATTGCTAGGATCACTGTAGACACAACTCACCTTGTCGCTTGATTCATTCATTGGAAAACTGCGTTCTGAATGGCTGCTGTGGACGCGCTCTCGCTGAACTCCAGAGTCAGCGTGGCCCTGCGCTTACCAGAGTGAAGTGCGTGCGAATCAGCTGGCGCGCCCCGCCTCAGAGCCGGCCGGGAGACCCACATGTATGTATGTATGTATGTATGTATGTATGTATGTATTTTTAGAAAGCCACTGAGTGTGATTGATAGCTGGCTGGATTTCCCCCACATGAACATGGGGCCCCTTCGTCCTAGGCGATTGGAGGGTAGGTAGATGTAGCCAGACATGGCAGCTGTGACATTCGTTCTGATAGCTGTGGACACTGAGGCTCCGACGGGCAGCAGCCCTGTGGCCTTTTGAGATAGAGATGTGGGGGTCAGGGCTTGAAGCTAGGCCGCTGTCTGATTGCAGAGCCAGGGAGCAGAGCTGTCATTTCCCAAGCTCTCTGTCCTTGGACTGACCCCTGGCCCACCTGCTGCTTCCTCCCTGTGTCGGGTCTCTGGCTGGCCGAGCTTCACCTATGCTCCCGGGCTCTCGGCAAGGCCCCAGAGGCCTCTGCTCTCTTCCTGTCTTTGTTCTGAAGGACCAGGCTTATGGCCAGAGGTAGAACCGTGGGAAGGGCTCAGGGCCCCTCCTCCCGGCCCCTGAAATGTGAGGGTGTGACCTTGCTCCCCTCCAGAGTGGAGCTCTGGTTTTCTGAGCCAAGGAGCGCTGGGTCATTTCCAGAGAGAAAGGTGGTCAGGACTGAGACCTCCCGGCCGGGTAGCAGGAGGAGGGGCTGTGGACCGAGAGAAGTCCCGGTGTGGGCGTGACGTGGTGACGTGGGGTTGGTTCCACTCGGGTGAAGGATGCTCTTTTTGTCTCTCAAGAAAGCTGGGCCCACTAGGGAGCTGGTTTGGGAGGTCTGGCAGCACCGATTGTCCCGGGGACGTTCGTTGCTTTATTATTTACTCATTCATTCAACCGATGGTTTGGAGCTCTCGCCAGGTGCCAGGTGCTGTGTCCAGCTCTGGTAATAAAGCGGAGAACAGGCCACAGTCCCTGCCCTCGGGGCTTCCACGTTAGGTGGGGAGACAAACACGTCACACGTGGATCATCAGTCATAGACAGTGGCTGATGCTGAGGAGGATGGAGAGGAGGTGAAGAGAAGCCTGGCGGTCGATGGGGTCAGGGAGGTCTCAGCTGAAGGCTGATGGAGGAGCAGGGGCAGGCACGGAAACAGCGGGGGGAAAGGGTGACCCACGAGAGGCAGCAGCAAGGGCCACGGCCCTGGGTCTGTTCCCGACAGAAAGCCGGAGGTAGGGAGCGGCAGGTAGCCATGGTTGCCGGGAGAGGCAGGGCCAGTGGGTGGGGCCTCCCCGGCTCTGCTGTTAACCACACAAGGAAGCCACAGAGGATTAGCAGCAGAGGTGGGTGAATTACCTGTTTCCAGGTGGCTCTGGCTGCTGGGGCCCTGGGCGTGGGTCCTGGGAGTTGATAGAGAGGCTGTTGCAGAGGAAAGGCTGAAGGCGATAGTGGCCGGGAGCTGGGGACGTGGGTGGAGAAGAGAGGGCCTTTCCGAGGTGAAAACTGCCAAGATGTGCCCATGTTTTGGGCGCGGCGGGGATTAGCCTGCCGAATTTCTAGGAGACAGGCGCAGAGGCTGTTAGGAATTCCCGGGGCGACTAGCGTGCCTCTGTGCTGTGTGGACACGACGCAGCTTGCCAACCTCACCCCTCCCCTCTGCTGTCGTCTAGCTCAGGACAGGGGTGGATCCTGGGGCTGGCATCGGACAAGGCGACTTTCTCTTTGGCATCAGTTCCCTAGAGAACAGGGCATATTGGGGTGGGGCAGGACTTAGTGACTATTTACATATATTTACATATATTTAATTCAGTATTGGTTGAGCACCTATGCTGCGCCCACTGCCCGGTGAGGTCAGGGACACGGGGAGAAGGTACACCTTAAGCACAGAGACTTGCTACCTGCCTGCCAGGTTCTGGAAGTGTGTGGCCTCAGTGCAGGGAAGGTGAGGGACAGGACCAACTCAGGTGGCGGGGAGCGAGTTGGTCTGGAGGGGAGGTTGGGTCTGAAGGGGCAAGAGCGTGGTGGCCATCGGTGTGAAAGTCAGCCAGCCCCTGCCTCGCACAGCTGAGGAGAAGGATGCTGGAGTCAGTTCCCAGTACTGGGGGCCGGTGTGCTCACCGTCCAGGCTTATAGTGTGGAATGTTCAAACAGGGACATGCAGGCCCCCACGCTCGGTGCCTCCCAGTGGAGAGCAGCAGCGAGGTGTGTGCTATTTTTAATTCTAAATTACCCCGCCTTGCCAGAGATTTTATCCTAGATAGAATTCCTTAATAACGAACTCTGCTAGCACCCAGGAAAAGGATGCATTTCGGTAAAATGTTGTGTGTTCATCACAGACACGTGGTCTGTGTGGAGGCATGGATGCCTGAGTGGAAATTCCCCACCAGTGACTTCTGGCGCCCAGACACCCAGGAGGGGCCACAGTGGTGCCTGGCCCCGCCTGCAGCTGCCGGCCCTCGGCAAAGGTTTAGGGATCTCAGAAGCGTCCCAACCCTGTGCCTCCTACAGGGGCCTGGTCCCCCACAACAGTTTTTAGTGTCGTGGTTTGAGTGACAGCTGTCAAACAGCTGGATCCCGGCAGCTGGGAACCCTGGGGAGACAGACTCAGGGCAGGCATTTCATTAGACAGGGAAGCCCCGAGGCCTCCGATGAGGCTCAGATGAAGCAGCCCTGGGTTTTCTTCCCTGTGCACAGCTCCCTCGCCCTGTGCTTTGTTGTTTGTTCCCCACCAGCCCCCGTTTCCTGTGGATTCTGTTTTGGTTGCCCCGTTACCTGATCCAGCGGTTAAGGGAGGCCCTCATTGTTTTTATCTCGAGGCCGCTGTCAACTCCAGAGATGCCGTGCTCTGCCCAGAGAATGCTGTTCCCGTGGCCACACTTAGGGTTGCGTGCGTTCCGGGTGTGGCCGTATCGTGTTCTGGGGATCTGGATCCTGTTTGCTCACAAACGCCGGAGGGTAACATGGAGACTTTATCTTTCTTGCCTTGGGCCAACAGGGAGGTCTTGCATGATCCGTGCTTTTACAAATACCAAGCCAGCCCTGACCGGTTTGGCTCAGTGGATAGGGCGTCGGCCTGCAGACTGAAGGGCCCCAAGTTCGATTCCAGTCAAGGGCATGTACCTTGGTTGCGGGCACATCTCCAGTGGGGGGGTGTGCAGGAGGCAGCTGATCGATGTTTCTCTCTCATCGATGTTTCTAACTCTATCCCTCTCCCTTCCTCTCTGTAAAAAAATCAGTAAAATATATTTAAAAATAAATAAAATAAAATGGGGGAAAGTATATGTTTTGGGGGCCTCCAGGTACAGATGATGGTCCCTGGGCCTTGGACTCTGTGGGGGGGGGGGGGGGCGCAGGGCTTCCTTGCCTAGAGGGGAGGGGCCTCTGTAGCTTTGGGTCACGGTGTCCCTCGCTTTCTTTGTGGTGGGTTCTTTTCAGAGGCGTCGCCAGGCGTTTTTAGTTGGAGGAGTTGTATCTTCAGCGTTGGGCGGTTGTATCTGTGCTGAGAACAAGAGCAGTCATTAACGCTGATGATCACTGTGGCTGAGGCCCAAGCTCGGCAAGCAGGCTTAGGGTGGGCAGCGTTACTCGCCCTTTTACAGGAGCCGCTGCTGGGGAGAGCCTGGCTCGGGCACGGGGTCAACTCCCCAGGTCGCACAGCCTCGAGTGCTGGAGCTTGACGGGGACCCAGGCTCCCTGCGCTCACTGATGTCTCCACCTCCTTGTGTTTTGTTCATACCCCAGCCTGTGTGTGAGGCTTGATTTCTCTCAACAGCTTGTTTTTCGTTCCCTGAGTCATGACCTTTCATAGGCTTGCTGCTATGTCAATGTGTGTGTGTGTGTGTGTGTGTGTGTGTGTGTGTGTGTGTGGTCTCAGATTTGTATCTTCAGAGCGGAGCAAGGATATTTGCTGGGTGCAGGGTCCTATGTTTTTATGACTATTTGTGCTTTTATGACCCTCTTGCCCACAGCTATTTTGATAGCAGTTTCTGTAAACAACTTTGCTTTTAGAGGAACTTTCTAAGCGTTCCTGTCAGTTTTCATAGAAACAGCTTCTCCTGCTCACCCCTGGTTCATCAGTTGAGGAGACTAGAGTCATATGTACCCCTGGCATGAACAGGTCGGGGCACTGATGCAGGCGACCTGGCCAGCCCGTGGTGGGGGCCCCTGGAGGGTGGCAGTGCACCGCCGTCTGGCTGGGGGTGCTCGTGACCAGGGATTCCACCTCCCAGCAGGCTTTCCGGAGACGTCGGGGGCAGTCTGGTGGGTCCCTTGAGCAGAGAGTGGTTAGGAGAACATCTATCATGTATGTAAACAAGTACCTGGGCCCAAGTTATAGTGCTGATTGGTCTGGAGACAGTATAGCCTTCTGTGTATATTGCACACCCGCAGTGACTAGAGGTGGTTCCTGACCCACTGTTTTCTCCAGAAAATCGACTGGGAGTTCATTGTCCCAATTACCCCTCCAGAAATTCCTTGCAAATGTTAGCAGTCGAGGAGGTGAAGGAGCAATGTTCCTTGCTTGTTCTGAGACCTGTGCTGGTCAGCGGTTCCTTCAGTGGCAGATGGCGAGCTCGCAGACTCCTGAACAGCAGGGAGCTGGGGGCGCTGGGCAGGGGCACTGGCCTGGGCGCTTTATTAAAACCGCCCCAAGTCTGTGGCTCTTCACCGCCTTTTCGAACTGACTTTCAGGTTTGGATTTTGTTCATGTTAACTACATGTCCACACATGTGAAATGTGCAGGACACTGCTGTGTAGCTGTACCTGTATGCTGAACTCAGTTAAATCCAGGCAAGCCCTAGCTGGTTTGGCACAGTGGATAGAGCATTGGCCTGTGGTCCGAAGGGTTCTGGGTTCGATTCCGGTCAAGGGCACGTGCCTCAGTTGTAGGCGCCTTCCTGGCTGGTCAGGGCTCGCGCAGGAGGCAGCCAATCGATATGTTTCTCTCACATTGATATGTTTCTCTCTGTTTTTCCCTTTCTCTTTCACTCTCTCTAAAAATCAACGGAAAAATATCTTCAGGTGAGGATTAAAAAAGGAAAAAATCCAGGCAAGACGGTTAGGAGTTGATGTGGGACTTCGAA
Source organism: Murina feae (assembly GCA_004026665.1). Taxonomy (NCBI): domain Eukaryota; kingdom Metazoa; phylum Chordata; class Mammalia; order Chiroptera; family Vespertilionidae; genus Murina; species Murina feae. The sequence continues at coordinate 55,021 of PVJC01002332.1, read as the reverse complement.
TGAGGTTCGTTTCGATGCTTCCAACATTTATAATCATGCGAGATGTTAGACCTTGTTCAACTGAGAGCTAGAAGGTGCTTCTGCTTTTTTAAGCATTGGGGTGAAGTTCATTGAAGGGCATCTGAGATGATCCTATAGTGTTCACTGTGTTACCATTTGCAACCATTCATGTGCCCTTTGCAGTTAAGGAATGTCTTGTCATTGGTGGGCAAAGCCAGGAATAGACGTAAACGGGATGGTGAGTGAGAGCTAAGACTGCAGACACCCACGACCCCTGGTTTCAAATACAGTATTTGTGTTCGTCAAAATAGCTCTGGTATTTTTATTGATTGATGTGTTAGTAAAGGCTTGATATTTAAATGTGTGCATTTCTTCTAAATCACAAAGTTCCCTTCCAACCCTGAAGCTTGTTCCACAGAGAAGAAAAATGATCACTATTTCCACCCTAAAACCTTCATTCTGTAAAGGGAACGTGCTTGTTCTCAGAGGTAGGAGGTGTGTTCGTCTCCTCGGCGGCCACAGCCAAGTACCATAGGCTGGTGGCTTAAACCACAGAAATTTACTTCTCACCGCCTGGAGGCTGGAAGTCCAAGATCCAGGTGTCCGCAGAGCGGGTTCCTTCTAGGCTTCTCTCCCTGGCTTGTCCATGGCCGCCTTCTCCCTGTTTCCTGTGGTCTCCCTCGGTCCCTGTTCTCACAAGGACACCAGCCATCGTGGACTGGAGCCCCTCTCATGGCCTCCTTTTACCTCAATTACCCCTTTAAAGATGTTTTTTTCAGCCCTGGCCGGTTTGGCTCAGTGGATAGAGCATCAGCCCGTGGACTGAAGGGTCCTGGGTTCGATTCCAGTCAAGAGCACATGCCCAGGTTGCAGGCTCAATCCACAGTAGGGGTGTGCAGGAAGCAGCCAATCAATGATTCCCTCTCATCTTTGATGTTTCTATCTCTCTCACCCTCTCCCTTCCTCTCTGAAATTAAATGTGTTTAATAATCTATTTATATAAAAGCCTAACTGACTCTTAGAATTGAACAACTGGAATGACCTGTTGACCAGTCACTATGATGCACAAAGGTGCTCAACGCAGCATCTGCCCCCTGTGTAGTCAGTGTGCTCCCACAGCAAATCTCCCGTGGCAGGCTGGTGGCATCGGCATCCAAAGTCCGATCCTTCTATGCCCGGCCAGCGACCATCGCCTCCTCTCCTGACCTCGCTGGGGCCTTTGGCCCTGGGCTGGGACGGTGAACTGGGGGTGGGTGGTGGCAGATGTAGCCCCTTTCCCAGGTGGGGGAGGCCGAGCGCCGGCTCCCTCGTCAGGGCCAGCAGCCAACCTCCTGTGCCCTGTCCCTCCCCTGGCTGGCAGGCCCCGATTGGCCCAGCCCTGATTAGCCCTGATCACCGGCAGGCCTAGGGATCCCACCCAAACACGAATTCGTGCACTGGGCCTCTAGTAAGTAAATAAAGATGCTGTTTCAAATACAGTCACATCCTCAGGGACTGGGGGTTAAGACCTCAACCTATGAGTTGGGGGTGAGGGTAGGAGTCATGATTCAGCCCATACCAAGATGGTGTAAAAGAAATGCCCTGGGACTTCCTTCGTGGCTGTCTGTGAGGAACCTACTCCTTCAGATGTTTCCTGGAGAGAATGATGCTTCACAGTATAAATGCTGGAGAAACTGCGTCCGAGCTCGGGGAGTGACAGTCTACAGGCAAGAGGAATGGCTTTATGCGGGTGAGTCATCAGGTGTGGACCGGCTCCGAGGTGCTGGGTTTGCTTCCCTTGAACTTCTCTCCTTCCAACTTGCCAGCCCTTGGTGTTCTCCTGAAACCTCCGAGCCCCACCCCACCCCGCCCCCCGCAACCAGGCAGCAGCTCCGCTCTGCCAAGTACCGCGCGTGCCCTTGGCCTGGTGATGGTGACACATGATGTTTATCTGCCCTTTAGAGTTCAGTACCCTTTAGAGTTGCTGAGGAAGGTGACACTCAGAGGAACCCCTCAGAAGTCACTCCGGCTCGGCTCCCCGGCTTGAGATGCCCCAGCAGCCATTCTGCAGTACCAGCCCGTACGATGAGTCTGTACCCCTAGACTGTGCGCTGATTAACTATTCACTTTGCCCCAAGTGCCGTGGCTAAGATGTTTATGTTCATTAACTGACTTAATCTTCACCCCGTCCTAGTGCAGCAGCTAAAGTATCCCCACCTTACACATAAGAAAACGTCCCGGAAAGAATTTACAGAAGCTCGGCTGCTGGGGCTCAGTGGTTGAGTGTTGACCTGTGAACCAGGAGGTCATGGTTCTACTCCGGTCAGGGTGTATCCCTGAGTTGCGGGTTCAGTCCCCAGTGGGGGGGAGGGGTGTGCAGGAGGCGGCTGATCGATGGTTCTTTCTCATCGTTGATGTTTCTCTCTTTCTCCCTCTCCGCTTCTCTGAAATCAATAAAAATATATTTTTTTAAAAAAAGAATTTATAGTAAACTTGCCAGAAGTCCCAGCATTGGCGAGTAGGGAGCAGAGTCAGTGCCAGGCAGAATTACTCAGAGCCCAGATTCTCACTCAGTTCAGAGGCAGCCCATCCACGCCCCTGGAGAGGACCAGGAGGTTAAGAAGGGAGGGGCAGTGTGGGCTAGCCTTTTCATATCTAGGACATGTGAAAAGATCAGTTTAAAGGGGGTACTCCCTGGAGTGGGCCCATCTGATAACCAGGATAGCTGCTAAATGACCAGTGGACAGGTCGAGTAGAACCCTTTGCCTGTGATACCTTTTATGCAAGAGAAATTCTTGATTTTGTTAGTATCAAATTGATTAATTTCCCTTTGGATGCTGCTTTGCAAATTTCATCTTACCCCAAGTTCGCTCTTAGCTTTTCCTCTTGATTTTATATTTTCCTCTTAGCTTCTTAAATTTTTTAAAAATATATTTCATTGATTTTTTACAGAGAAGGAGGGAGAGGGATAGAGAGTTAGAAACATCGAAGAGAGAGAAACATCCATCAGCTGCCACCTGCACATTCCCCACTGGGGATGTGCCTGCAACCAAGGTACATGCCCTTGACTGGAATCAAACCTGGGACCCTTGAGTCCTCAAGCTGATGCTCTAGCCGCTAAGCCAAACTGGTTAGAGCAGCTTCTTAAATTTTTTAACCTCTCTGGAGTCTACCTTTGTGTAGGAACCAAGGGTCTGATTTTATTTTTTTTGGAATTTTCCCAGGATCATCTGGGAACAACGTATCCTCTCCCCACTGGCTGGGGCCGCCTCCTTTATCGCATGTGTCCATCGAGTTTAATGTTTTCCGGTGCCTTTTCCGCACTGTGTCTAATACCAGGGCATCTGGTCGGGCAGGTCTCCTTCCTGTTCTTAAGAAAAACCGTTTAACCGCGCACATTTTAGGATCAGGTTGCGTTTCTCAAACATCCTGCTGGAATTGTGATTGGAGTTGCATTGACTTTACAGATGGAGCTTGGGAAAAGTTGACGTCACTGCAACGTCAGCACATCCGTTCCTTGAACATCCATAGTTCTTCACTGACGTAAGCTTCTTTTGGAACTTTTATGTATTTAGGTTTGCATTCCTATACTCAGTCCCGACGTGGCCTCTTCTCTCTACCCTCAGGTGTAGGACTTGTGCTCGGCTAGTTTCCAGGTGGTTCTCCAGGTCGATCATTCAGGCATTTGGTGGTCATTTTGATATGGTCATGGGAGGAGGTGAGCAGCGATCACCTACTCCGCCATCTTGACCAGAACCTTCTTTCGGAACTTTCAATAAATAGAGCTCAACATGTTTCGACATGAAGGTTCTGTGCCCTTTCTCAGGTTAAATCTTAGATCCTTTGTGTCCCTATGTTTACAAATCCCCAGAAAATGAAGTTCCACAGTTTTGCTGGTTCTCATTTCAATGCGTGACTGTCCTTCCCAGTCTGCGGCCTTTTCTCCACCTGCTGTACGTCCTTTATTTGTCATTTGGGCCCGTGGTTCTCAATTTTTCCCGTAGAACTAACAACCAGCCTTCAGAGCCTCCCCGTGGACTGGGCGCCTCAAGTTTAATCCCCTGCCATCTGCTAGTCTCACCCTGAGTAACGTTAGTTCACTTCGCCGTTCTCCATGATTCACATTTTTCAAGCATAAATCATTTCTCTGGCTACACTCTAAACCACAGACCGTCCTTCTTGTCTGAGTAGGTATCCCAATATGAGTGGACCCCGTGGAAAAGCCCAAACACATTCTGCTGGCTCCAAACAACAAACCAAAAAAAAAAGTAGGGACCCCCCCCCCCAATGATAAATGTTTAAAACAATTAATTTTATTTGTGCAGGACAACTCTAGCCGCGAGTCAGACTTGATGGTAGGTCAAATTTGAGGTCAAAGACTTTGGAATTATCTTTTCTAGTTTAGGCATCAGATCTTGAGTCTGGTTTTTTAAAACCTATTTTGCTTCTCATGAGTCCGTGGATTCCTGTGTATGTGGCCACAGACATAGGTCTGTACGTGCTTCCACCCACCGAGTGTCTGATGTTGCGTGAGTTATAAATATACCATGTTTCTAAATAGATCTTTATCGCTAGTGTCAGTTGCCTCTCTGCGGCTCCCACCTTCTCGGTGCCGGAGGGCGGTGGGAGGATGGGATGCAGCTGGCTGTATGCGCCTCCTGAGTATGTGTCAGCTCTCCCCCCCTCCCCCCGCAGTTCCTTCCAGCCCAGCCCAACGGGACCAGGCGAATATTGGAAGTTTCTTTTCCTATAACCGGTTTCCAAATGACCGGGTGCTGCTCAGGTCAGGGCCAGAGGCCATGACCTCGCTCTTTTCGAGGCCTGACCGTGGCGTTTGTCTTTGGTGTCCAAGTCGGGGCCTTTCATTCTGATGTGAAACATTTGAAACATGCCAAGTGTATAAGCCGTATCCGGGCCCTCTCTTCCCTCTTGTCAGTGCGTTTTCCTTTCCTGAGGACCCAGTGTCCTCAGGCCCCACTGTCATCCTTTAGGCCCCTCCCACCCGTCGCTTCTGTGCCAGAGTCCACCGCCATGGGGATGCAGGAAATGCAAAAGCTCACTTTCCCAGCATCCTTTGCAGCTAGGGCCAAGGCTCTGCTGCTTGGTGGGTTCGTTCTAACCGCTGAGTTGGGAGGCAGTAGCAGTGACCGCGCAGGAGCTCTGAGGAGCTCACTCCAGCCTGCGGACAGTTTGCCCAGGACCAGGTCCCTGGGACAGAGGCAGTGTGGCTGGTGGCCACTTCCTCCAAGAGCCTGGCCTTCTCTGCCTTTCCGGTCATTTTCCGCAGGGCCCGTGCCAGACCCTGCACAAGCGTGGACCCCTGGACCAAGGGACATTTGTTACATGTCTCAGAGTCTTCCTCAAACACAATCCATGTTTAAGAGAAAACACATACTCGTCCATAAGCAGGAAGGGCTGGAACTTACCGTCCCATGGAAAGGTGGGGGCTCTCAACACTGCAGTTTTTACTTTAAAAAAAATTTTTCATGTTTGAGATTTTTATAGATTCATATTCCATTGACATCTGGGGCCAGGTGATGGGGCCGGGGCTGGCCTGGGCAGGGCAGGATGTTTAGCGACATCTCTGGCCTCTGTGCACGTGATGCCGGGAGCACCCCTCCCCCGGGGGTGACAGCCAGACGTGTCTCCAGGCACCGCCAGATGAACATGCCTGGGAGGCAGGATGTTCCCGGACTGAGAGTCACTGCTCTGGACCCACTCATCAGAGAGGCACAGAGCGTGATGGCACAGCGGGGACCTGGCTCAGGTGGCCGAGTTTCTGTGGCTTCAGGACAGGGCTGGACAGGAAGGACAGAGCCACGGGGCTGACAGGGAGACCCCTTGGGCCGGTGAGGTTGGAGGGGAGCTGTGGGTGACTCCCTGCCTCGGGAGGGGGGCGGATGGAGGCTGGCGGGCACTGTTTTAGGCATGGAGCACGTGGGGTGGATGGCGCTGGTGGGAACGTGCGGAGTAGGAGGCGAGGCCGAGGAGGTGAGGCCCAGGGGCCCTCTGCACCCCGCCCCTCCGTGGGACGACCAAGTAAAGGAGGAACTTGGGAGCCCCGAGCTGCTCTACCACCCTGATGAGGGTGAGCCTGGGAGCAGGCAGGGTTCAGATGCAGGAAGGACAGGGCGGCTCAGCCAAGCGAAGGCGCTGTGGAAGGAAAAGACTTGGAGGGAGGAGGTGTCTGCACTTCCTGGGTGGCATTGCTTCAGGAGCAGCCTGGACAGCATCCCCCTCCACATGCAGCTGGGCAGAGTGGAAATCTGGAAGGAGGGGGAGGGCGGTTAGTTATTCCTGGGCCTAGTTTTATGGTAGAAAACCCGGGTCCCATGGGAGTCTGGCGGATCCTAGCAGTTCTCTTATGCGATGGCTGTTTGGGTAAACGTATTTCCGTTCATGTGCTAGGAGGTGCCGTGTATAGTGGCAAGTCTGCAGGTAAAATATTAGCAGGGCTCAACATTCTCGGGTACTAATGTTCCGATTTCCATCCGGGAGACCTAGCACTTCCTTAGTAATGGCCCCTTAAAATAAGAGGAAAACTTAGTCAAAGTAAAATATTGTTTTGTACACAGAGAAACCTTTCTCAAATTAGAAAAATAGTTGCATTTGAGAAGTAAAATATTTTTGGTACAAAGAGAAACATCTCAAATTAGAAAATAGTTGTATTTGAATTTAGATCACAGTTACTCAATATGTGCTCGACTCTATTATAAATCCTATCCTAAATAAACTGTTAATGCCCCAAAGCAGAATAAATCCTTTGCAGGGAGGAAAAGAAGTGGGAGGGAAAAGAGCATACGGTACAAATTCTATATATAGGTGGAACCTAAAAATAAAGCCCCCTGTTCTCCTCAAGCAGCTCGTCGGTCCTTAGAGTGTCTTCAGGGGAAAGAAAAAGAATAAGAACAGAAATAATTGAATGTGCTTTGACTTAGAATGCTGTCGCCCAAATTTTTAGAGACAGAAGGTGGGCTGGGGCTGAGGTGGGAACAGGGATTGGCTGCACATGGGCACCAGGAAATTTGGGGAGGGAGGCCTGAGTGTTCAGAAACGGGGTTGTGGTGATGATGGCCCACGAGAAAGTTGCTAAAAAGTCACTGAACTGTGCACACGCCAGGGGCGGCGTTTATGGTGTGTGAGTCATACCTCATCGGAGCCACCAGCGTTGTTGCTCTGTGCTTTGGATGGTGTCTCATTGGACGTCTCAGTGGTTTTTACGTCTCTTTCTTTCATTCGTTCTTTCAACAAGTGTCTGATCTCCGGGGAGTCATTTAAACCAGTGGTTCTCAACCTTCTGGCCCTTTAAAACAGTTCCTCATGTTGTGACCCAACCATAAAATTATTCTCGTTGCTACTTCATAACTGTCACGTTGCTACTGTTATGAATTGTAATGTAAATATCTGATATGCAGGATGGTCTTAGGCGACCCCTGTGAAAGGGTCGTTCGACCCCCCAAAGGGGTCGTGACCCACAGTTTGAGAACCGCTGGTTTAAACTCTCCGGGTCTCATGTTCTTCTCTTGGAAAGTGGGTGATGGTGCGCCTACACTGGTTGTTGGGACCAGGAACTGAGTTAAGTGTAAAGCACTGACAACACCCCTGGTTCCTAGTCTCGTGGTCACCACCACCACCACCATCATCATCATCGTCATCATATTCTTGGTTTTTGTCACGATCTTCTCTGTTTGGCCTTGGCCTCTGGCTGGCCCAGGCCCTGCCTCTCCATGCTGCAGCTCATTTGTCTAAAAGGAAAACCGAATGTTCTGAAGATGCTGCTTACAGGTGGTCCCCTGTAGCTCTTTAGATGGAGTCCAGACCTCCCAGTGTTAAGAGAGAGCCCCGTCACCCACACACCCACACACACGCACACACACACACACTCTCACATTCACACATATCACACTCACTCGCGTTCTCACGTATACACGCACACTCACATTCACACACATACATACTCTCACACTTGTGTTCTCACATATACACACACTCACACACATTCATACACATACATACTCCCACACACTCCCATACTCACACACTTACACAGTCACACATTCTTACACTCTCACATTCACATATATACTCACATATTCTCACACACACACACACAATCACACACACTCACACTGGGGCCTCCTTTGCTCCCCATCTCAAGCTCTCCGGCCACCACCCAGCCCTTAATACTTGATGCTCCTTCCAGTGGGGATCCTCTCAGCTCCCCTCTGGGCTCCTCCTGGTTGCCCTCCTTCCCTTCTCCTCCTGCAGATGCCAGTGTCCACGTGATACCTGGGGAATGGGCCCCTGTGAGGCCCTCACTTTGGTGCCCCACAGTCCCTCTGAATTGCCAGCACCGTAATTCCTCCTGCCCCAGCACGAGCCCTCAGGCGGAGTGTGGCCCCTCCTCCGTGCTGGTCGCAGCCTCCGCAGTGCCTGCTCGTCCTGGTCAGCGGCCCCTGCAGACCCACCGGGCCTCTGAGTGCTGACTGGCCTCTGTTTAATCGCTCCGGGAATCTACTTGATCCAAGGGCGCGTTCTGCTCATCTGAGAGAGCCTTCGGCCTGCAACCTGCCTCTCCCAGGGTCCTTATCCAACAGGAAGCTCTGTGTTGTCCTCCAGAGAGGTCTGACCTAGAGTAGAGAGGAGGTCATGGCCTTGGCATTCTGGAGTGGCACTTTCCCACGGGGGACCCTTCCTCCCCCCAGCCTCCGACCCTACAGCCCTGGAGCTAAGAAGGCTTTCTCTGCACGGGGTCAAAGGGTCACCCGTTACCCATCTGTCAATCTGCCAACCAACCTTATTCACACATGTTTTTAAAAAATATATTCAAGTAAAGCCACATTCCAGTGTGAATCTGAGGGGCTCTGTGGTTTACCGTGCGCCCCGGTAATCGGCCTTCCCTTCCCCCACCACTGCTGGGCCAGAGTCCATCTGATCCGGGGACAGTCCCAGAGTCAGGGCTCACGGATTCCCTGGGAATGTCAGGCCTGGGGATCTGTGAGGGCAGGGAAAGCTTGGAAATCTGTTTCTTCCTTCCCTGAAGGTTTGTCTTCCCTTGCGTTTGAGGCCTCAGTGACCCTCTAGTTCTCTCTCTCTCTCTTTAAAAATGAGTTACTATAAAAATGTTCACAAAAATGTGTGTAAGCTGTACAGCATTAGTGAAACAGCCCACCTGGCATGGCTCAGTGGTTGAGTGTCAGCCTATGAACCACAAAGTCACGGTTTGATTCCTGGTCAAGGCATATGCCAGGTTGTGGGCTTGATCCCCAGTGGGGGACATGTGGGAGGCAGCCAATGAGTGATTTTCACATCATTGATGTTTCTCTCTCTCTCCCTCTCCCTTCCTCTCTGGGGAAAAATAAAAAAAGAATTAGTGGAACAGTGGGCACCGGCATGAGAATGAGAAGTTCCCTGTGGAAGTGCACTCTTTGCCCCTCCCACACACACAGACGACTCCTTGCCAGGAACGTGTGCTTTTGCTTCCTTGCTTTTCTGAGAGTCTGACCCCATCTGTGTGTGTCCCTAACTGATGTGTCATTGAACTTCATGTCAATGGAGCAACATGCCATGTATTTCTCTGCAGCTCCCATTGTGTTCTGCTCAGCCTCATGCTCCCCAGGTTTGTCCATGCTGGTGCGTCAGCTATCATGTGTTCAGTTCCAATGCTGCACCCCTTTGTCGTATGGGCATACCATGATTCACTTATCCATTCAGCTGTTGAGGGACTTGTAGATGCTTTCCAGTTTTTGCCGTCACAAATAGGACTGTTGCAAACATGCTAGTATGTGTCTCTCACGCACACGGGCAAACATTTCTCCTGGGAAAGGAGTAGAAGTAGATGGGCCTGCTTCGGGTGTCTGAGGAATGAATGCATTTTTATTTTATTGATCCAACTGGCATCAAGCATCCGTGTTCCACACATGATTTAGCAGTGACTGGGGAGCGTGCGGGTTCTCAGATCCTGGCCCTTGCTCCCGGGGCTTGTGACCCGTCGCATGGCTGCCCTTCACCATTCCTGCCGGGCACCGGGAAGACAGGAGACTCCTGAGCCGGGATGGTCCCGAGGGAAGGGACGCAGTGCCTCTGCCCCTGCCCACGGGCCCTAAGCAGCCTCGATGCTCTGTCCTCGCCCTTTGTGTTGGTGGCGACGTGTTTGTGTGGCGTGGCGTTAGGCTTTGCAGGGATCCTGTGTTCCATATCAAGTTTCGTTTAAGCTCATAGAAGCCTTTACCTTGGCACCGAATATCCCCGTAGCAGCTGGCGAAAGGCACCCTTGAAGGTTGGAACAAGTAGAACTGGGTGTTAACAGTACCGATATTTGAAGTATACTTACTGCTTCTTCCTTCCGGGAGGTTCTGTTTTGCTTGGTGGGTTGGGGATCTTTCAGGCGTTTGTGAAGACCAAGAGCATGGTCTCCTCACCTCCTCAGGCCTCACAGGGAAGGTGACAGGGCCGGGAGAAAGGGCTCTGAGGCAGGCCGGTGCCCCTGACCCGGAAAGTCTATCCCAAGTGGGGTCAGCCTGAATTCCGAGGGTGATTCCAGAGGGATAAGCAGGGCCCGTCCCTCTGGCCCCAAGGCCAGGTCCCCAGTGGACAACAAATGATCCTCATTTACGGGCCCCAGCAATGCATCACCGTGTCCCCCATGGAACTGCAAAGCTAGAGCCGCAGCCGACTGGAGAGATCCAGCAATTGTCTGCTGTCTCCTTAATGCTAAGTCAGAATTCCTGCCTTGGTCTAAGGCAGCGGTTCTCAACCTTCCTCACGCCGCGACCCTTTCATACAGCTCCTCATGTTGTGGTGACCCCAACCACAAAAGTATGTTCGTTGCTCCTTCATAACTGTAATGTTGCTACTGTTATGAATCGTAATGTAAATATCTGATATGCAGGATGTATTTAGGCGACCCCTGTGATAGGGTGGTTCCACCGCCAAAGGGGTCGCGACCCGCAGGTTGAGAACCACTAGTCGAAGGGAAAGAGAATGATTCGAGGCAGGCAGTTAAAAGTCATTCAAAATGCATGTGCAGTTAAGGACGCATGGATGTGCATTTGTGTGGGTGGAGGGGTAGGCAGGGTCATTGCGTCGCTGGGGTATATGCAAAATCGAGATTGTTTAAAGTTTAGTTAAGCAAATCCTTCTTTAGTCATCTCAGGAACTATTATTGGAAATGCTGAACACCCAACTGTTTTTGCTACAGCACGTGAGTCGCGCGGGGTAGGTCGGAGGCTGTGGTGACTGTCCATGTGGGCGGATGCTGACACCGTGAAGCCAGTGGTTGCCACGTATTCGTGTTGGCAGGGGTGCGCCCATCCAGCCGGGCTCTGCCAGCCGCAGCGCGCACAGGCCCGCTCCCCCGTCCTCGGTGCGTTTGCTGCGTGCTCCGTTCCGGAAGCAGTTTTGCACGCTTCTCAGCTCTGTCCTTGCAGCCCACCAGCCTGACCCCTCCACACCGCCTCCTCATCAGGACACCCTAGGTTTTAGAATTTTCCGTGAAGTCTTCTTTCTTTAAAAAAAAAAATTTAATTGTGGTGTAACATACATAACATACAACTTACCATTTCCACCATTTTTGAGTATATAGTTTGTTGGCATTAGGGACCCGTACATTGGCCCGACCAGTGTGGCTTAGTGGTTGAGCGTCAACCTACAGACCAGGAGGTCAGGTTCGATTTCCAGTGGGTGCACAGGCCCAGGTCTCAGCTCAATCCCCAGGGCGGGTGTGTGGGAGGCAGCTGATCCATGATTCTCTCTCATCATTGATGTTTCTCTCTCTCTCCCTCTTCCTTCCTCTCTGAAACCAATAAAATATATATTTGAAAAAGAGAAAGAAAACTAATTAGTTAAAAAACAACAACAAAAATTTACATTATCGTACAACCATACCCCCCGCTCCTGCATCTCTAGAAGTTGTTTCATCTTCTCCAATTGAGACTCTGTACCCATTAAACACGAACTCTCAACCCCCCGCCCCTGACAACCACCTTTACTTTCCGTCTCTGTGAGGTGCCTACAACACCCTCATGTAGGTGGGACCATACAGCCTTTGGCCTTTGTGACTGACCGTTTCGCTTCACAGAAAGCCTGGGGGCTCACCCGTGTGGCGGCCTGTGTCCACGCTCCCTTCCTGTTTGAGGCTGAATAACGCACACGTGTGTTCCCCGTCCACCTGCCGGCAGGCACGTGGGCTCCCGCCATTCAGCGGTTGCGAGTAGCGCTGCTGTGAAGATGAGTGTATAAATATCTATCTGCCAGTCCTGTTTCTCTGCTTGTGAGTAATTTAACTATGCGGGTCGTTTTGAAAATTGTAATTGTTACTTGCTTTGTTAATCTGCTGGGTACAAATTTGCATCCCTTTCGAACGGTCTGTCTCTCCGTCTTCTAAATAAGCCCCGTTATTTTTACTGCAGGATGCTGAGCGCTCGCACGGGTCTTGATAATCATTCGGGCAATAACGATTGTGTTGGATGGTGAGGCCGGAAGTGCGCAGAAGAGGCATTTTCCGTTCTCCCGACGTCAGTTATAAGGGTGTCGTTTTATCGGGGTCAGCCTAGGGGGTGTGGTAATGGCCTTCGATTCCCCTAACATGGTGACAGGTAGGACATTGCAGCCGGCAGTTATTGTGACTGCAGCTGAGACGGGGAGGCTGGGCGACTGTCCTCCGGTCCTGGGGGAGGGAGGGAGCGCCTGGTGATGCCACAGGCTGTGGCCAGTGATCAGTGTCAAGAAAAACCAAACATGCCCGGCCAGTGTGGCGCAATGGATTGAGCATCATCACATCCACCGAGAGGTCATCGGTTCAGTTCCCGGTCAGGACACATGCCCGGTTGGTTGTGGGCTCTGTTCCCAGTGGGGGGCATGTAGGAGGCAGCGGATCGATGTTTCTCTCTCATCGATGTTTCTGCCTCTCTCTCTCCCTCTCCCTTCCTCTCTGTCCAAAGTCAATAAAAACATATTTAAAAAACAAATAAGTAAAAGGCAAAACTTCAACCAGGCCTTTCCCTCTCTCAGGTGAGATCTGCAGTAAATAGTGGTGAGAGTTAGGGCCATATATCTCCTTGGCTGAAATGAGTGGTTTGCACTAAACACACACACACACACACACACACACACACACACACCCCGAGCTCTGAAATATGTAAATGGCTAATGACACATATTTATTTGTAAATATGTTTGGGAAACGAGATGAATGCGTAGGAGGCCCATTGGCTACTTCCGATGTTTTATGATGCATATTCAGTGTTGCCGAGGGTTTCTATAATTCCATATTTGGAAATGCTTTATAACCACGTGTTAGCAAGTGCTGATTTCCGCGTGAGATGCAGTGAAGATCGCCAGGGGCTGAGGGGGAGGGACCTTGCCCAGCGCCTGGCGCTGTGTGGTCCTCAAAATTATATGTACTAGTCGGCCCTCCCAGCTTACAAAATGAGTGGAGCTGTGTTCTGAAGGATGGAACGCGTGGTGGAGACATAGGGATTTCTTTTTAATTCCGGTAGAAACATCGGGGAATGGCTCGTTTAGTCTTGAAATCCTAATGCGGGTGCCATTCAATGTGCAGCGCCCCTGGCCTCACATGCCGCTTCTCTATGTCACAGTGGACGCTGGTGTTGCTCAGTGTTTTTGAAGGTCGTGGCTGTGTTACCTGCTTTGGAGTGTGAGGATCTTGCTGTCGGTCAGTGCTTATTGAGTCCCTGCCGTGGGTAGGGCTCCAGTGGGCTCCGCGCTTCGGGGAGAGGAGAAGGTGCTCACCCTCCCGCTACCCCAGCGGACAGAGCAGCCGGGCTTCCGGGGATGAATGGCTCGCCTTTCTTCCTGAGGCTGTTCAATCGCTGAGGCTCGGAACAGAGGTCCTTAAGCAGACTCCATTCAAATCCTGCGCCTGTCACTCGCTGTCAGGATTCACGTCAGCTTCCCGTGCCTCAGTTTCCCCACATGTAAGCTAAGAGCAGCAACAGGAGCCTCTCCGACGTGGGTGAGATGCAGGTGAGAAATGCAGGATGGAAGACACGCAGCCGGAACCACCCGCTGTGTCCCGCTCGGGCGACTCCTGGCTTGGCCCCGGGATCTGTCTCCACCCTCAAGTCCTGTGACACCATGAGACAAGAATCAGTGTGCGCCTGACGAAGCAGTGGTTCCTGCTGGGCTTGTCTCATTCATTCTTCAGCCCCAGCCCCACGTGGGGACACCTGGGAGCAGGACCCAGCCCCCCGGCTTGGCCTGCGAGGACTTGTGAGAACTTAGGGCACCTTCCCCTGCTTCCCTGTGCCTGTGGGTTCAGTTTGCTTCTCTGGTCTGAAGGGAGCCTGGCACACAAACTAGCGCTGACCCCAGCCCAGACGTGAAGCAACCTGCTCTGAGCGCCTGGTGGGGCTGGGGGGGATGGGGGGCGCCTGGTGCTCCATCATCGGGCTATTTTTAGAGAGGAGAAGCCCACCCCCACGTCACTGCATATCCTTCCTGGCCTCCGCCTTCTGGCACTGAACCTGCTGGCTGAGCGTGACTTCCACCCACCACACCCAGAGGCCGGCTTCCTCCTTCTGGTCTCCCGCTAGCTGCTAGCCGTCTTCCCTGAAGTCACTGCCGGTCATTGACCTCTTCCCCAGAAAAATGCTTGGAGGGTTTTGAACTTGAAACAGGTTCCCCATTCGCTTTTACTCAGAAACTTGAGTTCCCTCATTTGGACCAGGTGGTCTAACCTCGGGCGAGGCTGGAGGGCCCAGAGGGGTGTCGGGTAATGAAGTGTCCGTGGTCACCTGGGGCTGCTTGGTGGGGGTCCTGACGTGAAGCCCGTCCTGGGACCCACAGGGATGAGTGGAGAGGACCAGGACCTGGTGCCCAGGGTTAGCCACTGGGATGCCATTACTGGAAATCGAGGTTCCAGCCCTGACCCCATGGCTGCAGAGGGTGGGAGAGCGTGCGGCACAGAGAGACAGGGACGGGGCACTGGGCTAGCCCGGAAGCAGCTGCCGCCAGCCTGCTGAGGCCTCCATCATGGCCGAGACCAAGGGTGGCATCAGAGAGGCTGACTGCCCTCGCTTCTCTCAGCGAGACCTGCAGCCCACACTGGGGGAGACTCTCAGCTGGGGATGGTCAGCGGTGCCTCCAGTTGCCTGGGCCGTGGGAGCCATCCAAGGAGGTGTGACCTGGGCCCTCTGATGAAACCAGACCCCGAGGCCCTGTCCATCCCAATGGCCAGGCTGGCACTGACCACCCACACTTCATTCTGTGTCCTCACTGTGGGACTCGAGGTTGCTCTTTCTTTTTAGTGTGTAGCCGGAGTGCGCAGCCTCTTCTGGTTTGGGATCCTGAGGCTGTTCATCACCTCCGCCCCGTGCCCTGGAGAAGGATGCTAGGTTGCCAGGTTGGGGGCACCAAGACTTTCCCAGGTGTCGCAATCCTGCGGTGAGAGGGCCTCACCTGTGCCAGCTCCGCACAACCCTGGGGGCACTGGGCACTGCCTTCCCTGTCTCTAAAAGCAGGCGGGAGCTTTGCATTGCAGATGTGATGTTTATTTTTAAACGCAGGGACTGATGGTGTGCGAGCAATGCCGCTTTGGCAGCCAGCTAATCTGTATTGTGTAAAAACACACAAACCACAGATTATTTTTAAAGAGGAAGAAAGCACAAACGCAGATGCAGCCAGCTCCTCGTGACACGTGAATTGAGGGGAAACTCAACCCTGGGCATTTCTGAGCAGTGGGGGGAGGTGGCGTGAGCAGACAAAGGGGCGGGGGGTTCTGTCTTCCCAGGGACAGCTGACACCTTCCCTTGTGTCTGATTTCTGAGGTTCCGATGATGTTCATCGGTAGGTGTGTGTGATCCTTCTTTCTCTTTTCTTTAAATGAATCTGAATAATTTCGTGTCCATTCTGAGACGCACAGAAAACTGAATTACAGAGTTTGCGTCTGATCCCAGAGTGAATCGATCCGTGGACCCTAACCCATCGCAGGCTGCATCCCCGAACCAGGAGGGACCGCAGGCCTGGCTTCCCTGATGCCAAGGTCCTGGGCTGTCAGGGAGCCCAGCTGCGGGGATGTGCGCAGGGTTCTCCTTTCACCGCTCATGTGCCCTGGGCTCAGCCCTGCGAGAGGCAGGTAGAGGCCTTTGTCTTCTCCGGTGGGAACTGGAAAACTGCGCTGCCGATGGGAGGCAGGGAATGTGATTCCCGCCCGAGTGAGGCGGCGTGTGGTTTTGAATTATGTATCTAACTTTTGAAAATGGGAACACAGGCCGTCCCGTCGGGGTAGGGAGTGAGCTGCCTGGCGACACTGGCTCTCTGGCTGCTTAGTGTACAGTTTCAGTGCCTCCTCGAAGTGGTGTTTTCTGCAAAGCGGACAGGGTATAGCAAAGAGCGGCAGAGACAGAACCCATGGCACTCTCTCTCAGAGACTGGGGTAATGGGGCCACTGACCTAAATAAGGGCAGGAATCCGCCAGCACAATGCGCTCCTGTTGCCAGGATGGCTGAATCGAGGCCGCTGTGCCCAGCATTCACACGCTGGCCCTGTGTGCATTCAGGCCCAGACGACAGGCAGGCTGCTCTCCCAAGACAGCCCATCCGCCCCAGCCCGCCCACAGAGGGTTTCCTGGCACCGGGCGCCTGCTCGAAGGCTGGGTGGGAACCGGGCTAAATCCCTAGACAGAGTCATGGACAAAGGAATAGGATTTCATGGGAAGAATCCCAAGACGTGGAAACAACCCAAGTGTCCTTTGATGGACGATTGGATAAAGAAGATGTGCTAAATATATACAATGGGATGTACTCAGCCATAAAAGAAAGATGAAATACCACCATTCGTGACAACAGGGACGGATCTTAAGACTGTGTCATGCTAAGCAAAAACAAGTCAGATGGAAAAAGTCAAGAACTATCTGATTTCACTCGAGTGTGGGATATAAAACAGGAAGCAACAAATGAATGAACAAAACAAACTCATAGACACAGGCAGAGTGCGGTGGTTACCAGAGGGAAGGGGGTGGGGTGGGGGATGAAGAGGGGGAAGGGGGCCAAGTACCTGGTGACAGGAAGTGACTAGACTCTGGATGGCGAGCACGAAATGCCATACACGGAGGATGTATGACAGAACTGTACACCTGACACTTACATGACCTCATTAACCAGTGTCACCCCAATACATTTAACTTTTAAGAAGAAAAAAACTAAATCCCAAGAAATGAGCAGACCTTGGCATTCATTTTTTTTTTTTTTTAAATATGTTTGTTGATTTCAGAGAGGAAGGGAGAGGGAGAGAGAGATAGAAACATCAGTGATGAGAGAAAATCATGGATCGGCTGCTTCCTGCACGCTCCCCACTGGGGATCGAACACGCAACCTGGGCCTGTGCCTTTGACCAGAACCAAACCCGGGACACTTCGGTCCATAGGCTGATGCTCTGTCCACTGAGCCAAACCAGCTAGGGCTCATTTTAATATCATTTACTTAACCCAATAGATCCAAAATATTAAGATTCACCATTGTATGCACATCATCAATATAGAAATTACTGATGACAGGTATTACGTTCTTTTTGGGTGTTCTTTGAAATCCAGGGCAGGCTTCACCCTTCTCCTTCGGTGAAAGGAGAACCCTGCGCACATCCCCGCAGCTGGGCTCCCTGACAGCCCAGGACCTTGGCACCAGGGAAGCCAGGCCTGCTGTCTCAGCTTGCACCCCTCGCAGTGCAAGCGCCCCTTGGCCGTGCGTGCCCAGGGCTGTGGCACAAGCGAGGGCAGACCCAGCAGCTGACTCCCTCGCGCCTCACGGGGAGTCAAGCGGGGAAGCTGCCGGGGTGCTGTTTGAGCCCCTGGGAATCCCTGTAGGGTCTTTAGAGCATTCTTCTGCTCTTAAAAAGAAAGCTTTAAACCTTCATAAATTATCCATAGTGACTCTTCACACCTCCATAGGGCTTTTCTGTGACAGGATGCTCTCCGTGTGCTGTTTTTCGCACCTATCACCGCAAGGGAGGCAGCAGGTCCCGTTCCTTCGGCAGAAGTTCATCCAGGGCCTGCTGGGTGCCGGGCCCTGACACACCCGCTGGTCCTGGAAGCTCGGATTCCAGCGGAGGAGAAGCAAGTCCCGTGTCCACGTGGTCAGGGCTGCAGCATGAGCAGGGGCTGCGGAACGCAGGAGAGCGCCTTCCTCTGCCCCGGCATCCGGGGACTCTTCGAGGGGGGGTCTCTGAGTGGAAGGACGCGGAATGAGGGGACCGCTGCCAGGCAGATGAGTGGGGTGAAGGGGAGACGCATTCTGAACAGGATGCATTGGGTTAGAACTCTGGGCCTGGCTGTCCACTTCACAGCCCGGCCAGGTGAGGCCGCTTGCTTGCAACCCTGCAGGGGTGCCCAGGAGCAGGGTCCGAGCCCAGGAGCTGGGGTTGCTGTGCCCAGAGCAGCTCTTCAGCTGGAAAGCGAGGGCCCAGGCAAGGTCTGTGGGAGGGAGACGGCCTGGGAGGGCCCTGCCCTGACACTGGGTGACCCGTGCCCTCCGCTCCAGGCCTCGGCCTGTGGCTCCAGTTTCCGTTCTGAGCTCTGAAATAGGAGTGTTCTGCGTTCGGTCCTGTGCTGTCCCTGCGGGAAAGTTCCGTTGGCTGTGCCGTCAGTGCTGTGTGCGCGTCTGTTGTCGTATCAGGGAACCTGGGGGAGAAATCACCTTCCGGGTTTCCAGCCGCCCATCCGGAATCTCCACGCAGGACTTGAACCCGGACAGGCCCTCGGCCACGGCTGGGCAGGACAGACAGCCGCACGCCCTCCAGGAATGGCGAGCCTGCTCTGCACTCAGCAGTTTGCATTTTGATCTCATCAGCGTGTTCCCCTTTATCAAGTGTGAATCCTAGTGACCCGAATGCGCTGTGGGCTGGGCCTGGGCCAGCGGGACCGGGTTACTCCAGTTCAGAGAGGCCCCGGGCTGGGGTGGCAGCGACGGGTTCCGTGTGTGGCTGCGTGGGGGCGGGTGGGGCTTGCTCACCCTGGCCAGGGGCAGAAGGGCCCGCCAGACTGACAGGTTCTCAGACTGGGCAAGCATTATGCCCCAGGTGGACTGGGCCTGCACCCGTCCCTTAGCCCCTTCCTAGCAGCCCTTTAATTTTTATTTGTTTCTTTGTTTTGGTTAACCCTCCCCTGAGGATATTTTTCTATTGATTTTTAGAGAGTGTAAGGGAGGGGGAGAGACAGAGAAACATAGATTGGTTACCTCCTGCACATGCCTGGAGCAGGACTGGGGGTCAAGCCTGAGACCAAGGTACGTGGTGCCCTTGACCGGAATTGAACCCAGGACCTTCAGGCTGTGGGCTAACTCTCTAACCACTGAGCCACACCATCCAGGGCCCTCGCAGCCCTGCTCGAAGAACCAGCAGAGTTTGCAGAATGCAGATGTTAGTGTCTAGAAACAAAACGCAGTGTGTGTCGCTCTCGCATTTGGCTGTTGGTAGAGTTCAGGCCCTCGGCTTTGGCGTCCACGCATGCTGGCTCCTCCGCTGAGGTTTTATCTGCGCTGATGAGTCAGAGCAGCGGGTTTCACGCTCTGAGGCTGGGCCCCGGCAGGGGGTGTGCTCTTCCCCGTGGAATGGAGTGGTCAGCGGCGGCTGCCCAGGCTCTAGGGGAGGACATGGTAGAGTTTTAGAAACAGGCAGGCAGACCACCTGCCGCACGCTTGTGGACCCCTGCGCTGTACCAGGGCCAGCGTTTAGCACGGTTCCTAGGTAGGTGTTTCACACGTGGTTGAGTGAGCTCGTCCTCGAGCAGTTTTCCTTCCTTAGGGAAGCGGTTCTCCAAGTGTGGTCCGCGGACCGGCAGCATCACCTGGGAGCGTGTTAGAAACGCAGATGCTCGCCCTCATCCGTTTGGCTCGGTGGATAGAGCATCCCCCCGTGGGCTGACGGGTCTCAGGTTTGATTCCAGTCCAGGGCACAGTTCTTGGTTGCAGGCTCCATCCCTGGCCCTGGTTGGGGCGATGTCTCCCTCTCACATTGATGTTTCCCTTTGTGTGTCTTTCCCCCCACCCTTCCCACTTTCTCTTAAAAAAAAAATCAATGGAAAAATACCTTCAAGTAAAGCTGAACAAAAATGGAAAAAAAGTGCAGATTCTCAGGCCAAGCCCAGAAGCTCCGGCATGAGGACTTGGAGAGGGGCCGTCTCTGTTTTCACAAGCCCCTCAGGCACCCTGCACACACCCCGATGCTTGAGAGGTGAGGGCACAGAGCTGGAGCTCCTCCACCCGAGCTCAGGCATAGGCTGGGCAGATTGGACAGCCACTCTGTGCCTCAGTGTCCCCATCTGTAGAGTGGGGTGCAAACAGGACCTCCTGCGTGGGGCTTTGTGGATGGCATTAGGTAATGAATGTTAAAACCGGGAGGCACAGCCTAAGTGTTTACTGTAACTCGCTGTAGGTCCGTTGGCTTTGATCCCCGTCTGTTTGACCCCTAGGCCATTTCCTCATTTCACTGTAAAGCTGTCTCTTAGAAACCTAATTCATTTAGTCGTTAAACCATCTCATTGTGTGAAAGAATGTGGGCTGCTCCCTAAGTGCAGGCTAGCAAGGGTGGTTCCCTCCTCATTGCCAGCTCTGGTTCCTTCGTGGGAGCGGAGGTGCTCGGAGCCCGAGAGGGGTTTTAAGGCCAACTCTGAGCTGGGCATGCCTGCGCTGTTATCGATTAGCGATGTCTGTCTGGATGCTGTGGGGGGAGGGGGGACGGTTCCTCCTGTTGGGGGTGGTTGTCAGGCAACTCAGTGAGGATTTCTGATGCTTTCCTGCCTCTGGGTTTCCAGGGAGGCTGAGTCACCACCAAAAGCCGCAGGCCAAGGGGGTCGTGTGGGCTGTGTGATCGGGCGGATGTGCAGAGGCCGCGGGTGGTTTGTGGGCCGAGCTTGCCCGGGAGGTAACGTGCGCCTGGCCTAGTGGTGTCTCTTCTGGGACTCGGGGTGGCTGTGGCCATGGGGAAGGGCTGGTTGGGGACCTGGACGGTTTGAACCCTGGTTACATGGCTTCCCTTGCATTTCATTGCGACTAGTAGGAGTTTTAGCCCCATTTGCAGTTCATGGAAAGGGCAGCCGAACAACAGAAGGGTATCCTCTCGCCGTTTGGGGACCGGGAGTCTGAGAGCAAGGGGTCTGCAGGGTGGGTTTGTCCTGGGCCCTTCGTCCTTGGCTTGTAGGAGGCCGTCTCGTCCCTGTGTCTTCACATGGTCTTCTGTGCACGTCCGTGTCCTGATCGCCTCTTGCAAGGTCCCCCTCGTTGGGCTGGGCCACCCCTATGGCCCTATTTTAACTTAATTACCCTTTCGAAGACCAGGTCTCTATTACAGTCACACTGGGAGGTGCTGGGGGTTAGGACTTCCACTTGTGGATTTTAGGGGGGACACCATCTAGAGTTCAGGAGAAGAGCTCAAGGGGGCAGCAGGCCTGGCACCAGTTTGCGTGTGTGTTTGTGTGTGTGTGTGTGTGTGTGTGAATCCTCACCCGAGAATATGTTTCCATTGATTTTTAGAGGGAAAGGGAGAGAGAGACAGAGAGAGACAAATGTGGATGTGCGAGAGACACATCGATTGGTTGCCTCTAAAGTCTGCAACCGAGGTGCGTGCCCTTGACCAGAATCGAACCCGGGACCCCTCAATCCACAGGCCAACATTCTGTCCACTGAGCTGAACGGGCCAGGGCCCAGCCCCAGTTTGAATGGCTGGAGGTCGGGAAAGATGGGCCCCGGGCAAGAGCAGTGGAGAGCAGTGTTATGGGGCGGGGAGAGGGACGGGATGTCTTTAAGAGTGGACTTGGCCTCGGGTCCTGGAGAGAGAGGAGCTCCGCCGAGCCGGAGGGACACGCGAGTACGGCGCAGACGTGTCCGAGGGAGATGGGCACGTGGCTCGGAGTCAGCTGGGCTGAGGCCTCTCAGTTGGTGACATTTGGCCTTTGGCACAGAGTTCCCGCAGGAATTGATGTCCGGTTTGGGAAAGGCAAGTGGTACTGTCACCGTGCGTCCCCTCTAAGCCTCCGGAGTCTCCCCGCCGAGCCCTGATCAGCAGGTCTGCTCGAGGAATTCCCCAGCGTGTCCCACGTGGAGGCGGCGTGTGGCAGTCTTCGTGGACGTGGCACCTTAGTTAGCGGTCATACCCTCAGTCGTGGTCTCAGAGTGCGGTTCCCGGGCTGGCCGCCTCTGCCGTCCTGGGAACGTGTTGCAAATGCAGTTGTCAGGCCTGTGGCAGCCCTGCCTCAGGAGAAAGGCCAGGTGAGGGCCACCCAGGCGATGCTCACTGACCCCCAACCCGGAACCACTGTCCTCAGTCCACAACACAGGCCGATAGTTGTTGGACATGAACACGAGACCCCAGGCAGCCATGTCCTTGCCTCCCAGCTGCTTCCCCGAAGGGCCTTTGCAGTTGTCACCTGGAGCCCTGAGCATGGAGAGCTGGGCTGACGGAGTTAGAGGCCCCGTCTCGCAGGGGTACCTCCAAATTACAGGCCAGCAGTTTCTGCCGGGTCCCAGGCAGCTTTCCAGCCTGACTCTGCCCAGGAGGCTCCGAGCCAGCGAGTGCTGGGGGCGGCCTCCTGGGTCTCCCTGAGCCAGTGTCTTCAACTGAAGAGAAGCCCGTGGAGGAGCCGAGGGGCCTGCACTGCGGGCCGGAGGGTAAGGTTTCGCACGCAGCAGCTGGAACTCATAGCAGCGGTGTCAGGGGACCTCGGGCTTTGAAGACCGAGATGCTGCCTCTTAACAAAAACCAGCCGCGGCCCACCCACCACTGTCGGGGTCACCAAGCCCTCGTGCCCCTTGGGGTGCCTGGGACATCAAAGCGTGGTGGCGGTGGCGGCTGCTGTTGCTTGTTGGGGCCTTGCCCCAAGTTGCAGCTCACAGTATGAACACAGCAGTTGGCGTGTATGCTACAGAGGCCAGGGTTTCTTGCCCTGGGAATTCGAGGGACAGACAGACATCCAGAGACCAGCCAGGTCCCCCATGTCTGTAACTGATTCAGAAGCCTGGGGGGGGGGGCGTGGCGGAGCCCAGATTGCCAGGCTCATGGCACAGAGCAGAGCCCGTTTGTCCCGCAGTTGAACCTCACTCGCCTGCTGAAAGCCCATACTCACAGCACTCAGGGGCCTTGCTGCCCGGTCAGTGTTCCAGTCTGTTCTGTGCTGCTGAGCAGAACAGGTCCTGGGCTGTGGGTGGCTGGGCCACAGGAGAGGTCTGGTCGAGGGTCTGGATGTCCTGTCCTGGGGACCCAGGGCCAGCATGGTGCCCCGGTGCTGGTCCTTCTGTCCTTGGGGAGAACCCCTGGGACTCCCTGCAGACCGCAGTCCCGCAGTCCCGCGTCCGATCTACCGGATTCCTGTGCATGTCACGTGTCTGTGAGGGTGATCCTTCCTGTGCTGCCCAAACCACAGGGAAGATGGAAACCTCGGCTCTGGCTCTGGTGGCCCCCAAAGGATTGGAGCCAACTGGTAAGACCTCCCAGGCACACTTTGTTGTTTTTAATTTTCCTTGCCAGTGAGTAGCCTCTAATCATACTTCTTCCAGCTGGCGGCCCCTACACCAAACCTTTCTGGGCAAAATATTGATAACTGTTATTTATCAAGACGGTGCGATAATGTAAAATTCCCATACATACTGATCTAGTGTTTCCAGCGAATTCTATCCAAATAACAAAGGAGAGGGCCCTGCCAGTGGGTGAACGCAGCCCACGCACGAAGGGTCAGGGGTTTGATTCCTGGTCAAGGGCATGTACCTGGACTGTAGGTTTGATCCCCGGCCCATCTGGGGCACATGGCAGAGACAACCAATCGATGTGTCTCTCTCACATCAATGTTTCTCTCTCTTTCTTGCTCTCTCGCTCTCTCTCCCCCTCCCTCCCTTCTTCCACTCTTTCCAAAAATCAGTGAAAACCATATCTTCTGATGAGGATTAACCAAAAAAAAAAAAAAAGGAAAGACATGAAGGAGAGGAATGAGTAGCATGGTTGCAGAATGTCAGCTACCTTGCAGAGGTCCTGTGGGTCACTGACTGCCCTGCCCAGGCCAGTTCCCTCCCCCTCACTCACCCGCTCTGATGAAAGGATTGAAATTGGCCAATAAAAGTCCAGTTTCTCTAGTGGTCAAGTACATGTAAATTTAAATAGCATAATCATACCTTTCCCAGCCTTTGGGTTAGGGAGGATTAACAAAAATTACACAGGCTCGATCCCCAGCAGGGGGTGTGCAGGGCAGCGGAGCCGGTCATAGTGTACACGGCTGGTGGAAGTCTGCTTCTACAAAGCAATTTTGCAAAAGTTCCTTAAAATCTTCAAAACGCACATTGCCGGGGCCACCTGGAAATCCATCGTTTGAGACAATTAAAGGTGTTCGAAAAGTAGTATATGCAGAGTTTTCCACTAACGTGATCATTAGAACATTGAAAATTTCCAACAGCCTTAATGTCCGACAGATCATTCTAGCGTATAGCGATGCTTTTATCTGCATATGTATCTGCATTCGATGACATAAAAATACTTAATGAGATGGAATTGTCCGTAATGAAGATAATTTATAATTTAATGGCAGTTAAAAATAATAGAGCGTGTACAATCTGAATTCAGTTTTGTAAAATGGATATATTTTATTTTTGTGGAGCCTAAAAGGGTAGATATCAAAATGTTAATGGTATTTCTAGGTGGCAAGATTGTGCTAATGTTTCTTTCATTCCTGTGTGTGTGTGTGTGTGTGTGTGTGCTAAGTTTTCCGCGGTGGCGTGTGCTCTGTAAAGACCTTATAATAACGTAAAGGAGAGATTCCTGCGAAATGTGCCCCCTCGCCTGGGGCTTTAGACGGCTCCCAGCCCGGAGAGCCTCGCTGGCTGCTCTGTGTTACAAGGCGGGATGAATGTTTGCTTTCTGCTGATGAATGAGGCCGCCGCCGCCTCTGACAAAACCCAGAGGTGCGTGTCTTCTGGCCCCAAAGGAAGGGCAGCCTCACGAGGGGTGAAAGGTCGGCATCCAAAGCCAGATGCGGAATGCGGCGGGAGCGCTGCGTGGGGCGCGCGCTGCAGATAACTTTCTGCTTTTCAGTAGGTCCTGACAGCAGGAGCTTTTTGTCTCTCCCGTGTTCAGTCAACGCTCTTCCTCTTCCCCGGAAAACTAAAACAAATAAGTTCTCTAGCTGGTGGCCGTGCGCAGCAGAGGGCAGCAGGAGCCAGCCTCGCTGGGCTGCTGGGACTCTCCCTGTTACAGAAAGCTGGGTGACGGGCGGGAGGGGCCCAGGCAGGCCAGGCCTCCTGATCGCAAGTGAAGATGCGCTTGAGGAACATGCACCTAATGGTGGCTTGACCGGCTTCGGAAACGTGAGAGGGTGGGAGAGGAGGAGAGGGGGCAGGAGGAGGGCGGACTGGTGATTCCATCCAGGTTAGGGGCTTCGGTCAGTGAGAGCGCAAGGGGGCGCCTGAGAGAAGCCCTGGCGGAGAAGCGTTTAGGGGGGCGCGAGGGTAGGTTTTAAGTAGCGCTGAGGGCGACTTTCACGAGGGCGTTGGGAATCTGCAGGATGTGGTTCCGTTGAAAAATCGGAGGCAGTGCTTTGAGGCCAGCCTTCGTGTGAAGTCTCATCGGAAACCAGGTCTTTGGGCTTTGCAGTGCGTCCGGAAGATGCCGGGCTGGCGAGTGACTAGGCGGCCGGGTGTCTTATTGCCAACGGGGTGAAGTGCCCACAGCGATGGCAGGCGGGGGTAGGTGGGGAGCTGTCCTCTGAACCATTCTCTACATTTTCCTGGAGGTTTGAAAAGGCTCACGATTACCATATTGGGAGCAAAGAGACAGAGCAACTAGATGGCAAATCCTAAACTTGTGGACCTTTATAGGGGAAAAGTAGTTGGCCAGGAGTCCCCTGTGAATCCCAAAATACAAAAATACGGGGAGGAAAAAAATGCAGCACCAAACCCTCAACTATTGACTTGATAGCTGGTCACTGTGCATAAAAACAAACAAACAAAAAAAGTGTGCTGCTTATTTCCATTCCCCCAGTGTGATGCTCATGAAGAATAGTTACATAATGCAAAAGATTAGGATGTTGCAAGGAAGCCTGGTGAATGGAATAGGGAGACAGGAAGAGAAGACAAGGTCACCCCTGGAAGATCGCATCCCACGGGGCTCCGATCACCTTCCTGCGGGAGGACCAAGGCAGGTGGAGGTGCAGAGGGGAGGGGTCAGCACAGTCTTCACCTGCCACCAGGTGAGGCCGTGCAGGAGGCCACACTAGCCCCACAGCAGACGCAGAAGCTCATTTGACCTGGTGGTTCCTTCCACTTTCCCCAAGGAAAGCCCCAGAGTAGCCAAAGAGGAGTGTGTGAAAGCCAGTGTGGCTCAGTGGTTGAGCGTCAGCTCATGAACCAGGAGATGACGGTTTGGTTCTGGTCAGGGCACAGGCCCTAGGTGTGGGCTCGGTCCCCAGTAGGGGGCGTGCAGGAGGCAGCCGGCAATGATTTTCTCTCCTCCTGGAGCGCCCTCACCCGGCTGAGGCTGGGTTAGCTCCCACTGAATCCCCAGCGCCCAGTGGTGCCGGGTACGTGACCTTACATACTCGTATCTTATCGGTGCGGGGACTGGACGGCTCCACGTAGCATCGTCTGTGCGTGTACTGTCATGTCTCATCCTCTAAAATGCGTCACGGAGTACGTCAGTGACACTCAAAGTGCCAGACGAGGGAGCTAGAGAGAGACCCTGACTCGGGGAGCCTGGGTGCAGGGGCGTGCCCCCTGTAGGTGTGTTTGCAGACTCCCAGGGCTCCCTCTCACCAGCCTGGTCAGGGCCAGTGAGGCTCACTCAGCCTGCCCCCCGAAGCCACCCTTTCTCTCCCGCGTCTTCGGCCTCCTGGCGTTTCCTCCTGCCCGGGGGGTCGGGCCTGCCTGGCACGCTCCCCGTTGCCACTTCTCGTTCTGTGTAGACCTCACTGTGGCAGACGCCGCCCCGCTGAGCAAGACCTCTGCCCGCAGCGCCTTCGCTCCTGCGGCTTGTCTAGCAGCCGTGACTGCACGCCTTCTAGGTCTTTCTGAGCGATGCATCTTGACTTCAGGACCGGCCCTGCCGTCGCCGTTTTTCTAAGTAAGTCACCGCTTTCGTGGGGTTTGCCTCTCTCCTCCAAGTCCAGCGCAGACAAAGGCATTGCAGCGCCCGCAGGAGCTGTGCCCTGTCTCCCGGCTCCGCTGGTCCACGTGGGGGCCTCCCGGGCCTGGGAGCCCTGTGGGAGCTGGCACCCAGCTGTGTTCATCTTGGCCTCCCAGCACTCAGCACCATTTCTGACACTTAGTAGGACTCAGCGTGTGTGTTTGTGGAGTTAGCGAGAGGCGGGAGGAAGGAGAGGAGGAGCCAGATTGAAATGAGAGATGGGATCCCTTCCAGGGCGGGAGTTAGAGGTGTCAAATGGCGCTTGGTAACTGGGTTTGCTGCCCCTTCACGTGTGGACTCCCTCCCAGGGGCTATCCGATGCGCGAGGAGAATCTGGGACCAGGGGTGTGAAATAGAGACTCTCTGCTCGGATGGTGTCCAACTGGGTGAGAAATAACGCCAGGATATCACGTAACAGGACCCATCCGGACACACCTTAGCGCTGCAGCTGAGGGAGGGAGAAAGATGGAGCAAGCATGGCGGGAGGGGGGGAGGGGGAGGTCCCTGCCCTGAGCCCTGAGGTCTGCGGATTGTTGCTGCTGCTCCTGTGGTGACTCTGAAGCTTCCATTGCACTTCCTGGCGTTGCTCTAAGTAACTCATTGCGTTTGCTTGGCTAATGCTTGCTGAGTTGTGCAGAGAGATCATTGCACAGCGTCCTGTAAATTAAGGTGATAGCACCTTATCGTGGATAGAACCCCTTTAGTGGGAGGCACGGGGTCCAGGAGAGGCCCCTTTCTGCTGTAGAGAGCCTGTGCAGAAAGCCTGTTGGGAAGGGGGGGGCGGCACTGGGGCACAGGGACCCGCGACCATAAGCATATTAGCAGGGTGAAGAGGGAGCTGGTGACACCATCAACAGCTGACCCCTCCCTCAGCACCCCGCATCCTCCCTGCGCGGATGAGCCCACCGTGGCTGCCTGCTCACTGACCCTGACCACTGCAGAAGCCACTCGCCACAGAAGGGGAAGTACCTCCCCAAGAACCCTCCATCCGCTTCCGAATTCTCTCACCGAGGGTGCTGCCTGCGGCCTGGGCTCTGGCCCCTGGACTGGAAACGGGTGGGCTGTGTCCCCCCTGCCCTCTCTCCCCTTGGTGCCTGTGCCTCTGCTGGCCCTCTGTGGGGCGCCTTTGTCCCCGGCCGCTCCCCCTGGCCCTCCCTACCGGACCCTCCACCAGGAAGCCTTCCCTGACCTGAGCTGGGCCGGCTCCTCTTGAGCCTCAGCTGTCCCCTTGGTACTCTGTTCCTCATATTCTGGTCTGACTGTGGCCTCCAAGGGGCCATGAGCGCCTGGTGGGCGGGGAGCACGTCAGAGTCAGCGGGTGCCCCGGTTACCCCCGCACAGGGGGCCTCCATCCAGGTGCGGTGGGCCAGAGAGCCCCTGAGCAGGCCTCCGTAAGCAGTGATCTTGCCCTTGTCATCCTCCTAAGGCCGTCAGGGAAGATGGCCACTGGACATGGCCCTGGTGTCCTTTTCTATATCCCTCTGACTTTATTCAGGCTCCTCACAAGAAGCGGCTGTCAATTCCTTTCAGAAATTTTTTAAAAATATATTCTATTGATTTTTTTTTTACAGAGAGGAAGGGAGAGGGATAGAGAGCTGGAAACATCAATGAGAGAGGAACATCAATCAGCTGCCTCCTGCACTCTCCCCACTGGGGATGTGCCCGCAACCAAGGCGCATGCCCTTGACCGGAATCGAACTTGGGACCCTTCAGTCTGCAGGCGGACACTCCATCCACCGAGCCAAACCGGTCAGGGCGCTCTCACAATTTTTTGGGGTGACATGTACGTGACATAAACTTCACTTTAACTTGTACCAATTATATGAGTACAGCTCAGTAGCATGAAGCACACTTGCTTTGTTGCGCTCCCATCACACCATCCATAATCAGGGCTGTGTCCTCATCTCAAATGGAAACTCAGTCCCCATGCAGCCCCGCCTCCCCCCGTCCCCACCAGGGCCTGGGGACCTCCTCCACTTTCTGTCTCTGTGAACGTGACACTCCGGGCACCTCGGAGGCGTGGAATCACATGGGATTTGTCTTTTGTGTCTACATGGCTTATTTCACCTCATAATGTCCTCAAGGTTCATCCATGTGGCACAGGCCAGAGTGTCCTTTCTGTTTTTGTTTTTGGGTTTATTTTTCCCGTTAATCCTCACCCGAGCGAATTTTTCCATTGATTTTGAGAGCGAGTGGAAGGCAGGGGGAGAGACGGAGAAAGAGAATCGTCAATGTGAGAGAGACCCATCGGTCGGTTGCCTCCCACACGCACCCAGGCGGGGGCTGCGATGGAGCCTGCCCCCGAGGTATGTGCCCTTGACTGGCATCGAACCCGGGACTCTCAATCTGCGGGCCGACGCTCTATCCACTGAGCCAACCCGGCTCGGGCCAGCGTTGCGGCCTGTGTAAAGCTGAACGCTATTCCACTGCGCATGTGCCCCACGGATGGACGTTTGGTTGCTCCCGCCTGTTGACCGCTGTGAGTGGGGGTGCAGCAGCCCTCTGGGTACCGGCCAGAAGCAGAATTGCTGGATCAGACAGTAAAATTGCTTCCGCCGTTTAGAAACATGCTCCACGGTTCCGTAATGGTCATTTCAGCGCAAACCCAAGGCCGCCGTACGAGGGGAGGTGACATAGGAATGCGGCTGAAATTTCAGCCTTTCGCCCTGTGACCTGCCTGGTGCCTGCTGACATGAAATGGTTTGTTTTCAAGTGTGGTTTTAATTTTCTTACAGCATCAAGCTTCTCGCTGTGCAAGATCTCCTGGACAGAGAGGCCCTGGAAAAGGTAAATGTTTTGTTCTTCCCGTCCCACACCCACACCAAAAAGAAACAACATGCAACTCCCTGTCATGAGAGAGGGAGTTGGCTGCAAGGCTGGGCTCTTACTTGTGTCCTAACAGTCAGTGCACCATGCAGAATTGTAGTCAAAACCCCACGTTGCCCCTATGCTGCTAACACGGGCAGACCCCGCCTGGCTTGGCCCTGCGGGGCTGTGTGAGGGCAGAGGCTCCGCCATGGGCCGTGCTCTGGGGCTGCCACCGCGCTCCGGACCCCACCCGAGTGCCAGGGTCCGTGACAGCCACTCCCCTGCATCTCTGCTGTGGGTCATCCTCTGGGCAAGTGGATGATGGCATTGAGGCCCAGCGAGGCGGCGAGCTAAGTGGCGGAGGAAGGAATTGAGTCCCGTGGTTCCCTTTCGAACGTTAATGCCTTTTCTGATTCCTAGACCAGTTGGTGGGTTCGAGGCCTTTTTTAGGCTTCTGAGGCCCGGGGAACCCCTTCCCTGCCTCCAACCAAGGTTTGCGCTGTGCCCTGGAAGACATCCCCGTGTGCCTCGGCGTTTAGTTCGAGTCAAGGCGCAGTTGGGACCCTTGCCCGGTTGGAGGCTTGAGGTCTGTGGGCGACGCGGGTGGGGCTCCCAAAGCAGGTTGGGCAGCTGCCAAGGAGGCCAGCCTCTCCAGGGCCGCTCACTGGCCCCAGACTCCCTCCCAGCCGCTCCCCTCGGGAGCTGAGGCCTCTTCCTGACGATGTGATCACAGGTGTGAGTTAGAATACGTAATGTGAGCGTGAGAGGAAGTGCTTAGAGCCCAGCCAGCATGCTCGGGGGTTGAGCTTCGACCTATGAACCAGGAGGTCAGGGTTCGATTCCCAGTCAGGGCCCATGCGGGCTTGATCCCCAGTGGTGAGTGTGTGGGAAGCAGCCGATCAATGATTCTCTTTCATCGTTGGTGCTTCTCTCTTTCTCTCCCTCTCCATTCCTCTTCGAATCAATAAAATTATTCTTTTAAAGTGGTTAGAGAGATAAGCACTGAAGTGATATTTTATCCATGGAATTATTTGGATTAGTGGTTGGTTGCAGGTTGACACTGAAGCAGATGAAGTTTTTAGGCATCAAGCCGTGATGTGTGTGTGGGGGGTGGGGTGGGGGGGGTGTTCTGGGCTCAGGCGCTGAGTTTCACGTCCCATCAGCCTCGTTTCCATTCTGGGTAAAGCAAGGAACGCGCTACCTGCCTGAGCTCAGAGGCGGCAGAACACCCGGATGAGTGAGTGTAGCGGAAGGGCTTTTAGCGCCAAGGCACTCGGGCCGTATTAATTCTTAATTCCATATGAATTCTTAATGTGCGCCCAGCCATGCGGCGTACTAGGTCCAGGAGAGGTGAAGCTTCTCTGGATGGGCTTGAAACGTTTGAAACGTTACCTCTCCTACAACAAGTCTCTTCTCCGTAGTCACTGCAGTTCTTGGTTTTACTTCTGATTAAAAACAAAAAAACACAACCACAGACCAAGCTGGTAAACACGCAGAGTCTGGAAAACACCGGCAGGTCTTTGGAGCTGTTCCTATCCGATCTGGGGAGCCGAGGGCTGCGGGCCCGGCAGAGGAGGGGGCTGCGTGGGGCGGGGCGTGCAGTGGGGCTCCGGCAGCTCCTTCCTCACTGTGTTATTTTGGGGTTGCCAATCCGCTCTGTGCTCCGGTTTCCCAGTCTATGGAGTGGAAATCCGTGTAATCCCCATCCACAGGGGTCTTGGAAAGACTAAGTGGACAGTCGACATGAAAGACTCAACACTGCCTGGCGCTGGCTGGTCCCCCCCCCACCCCCCCCGCAAAGTTAGCTGCTGCTCCTGCGACTTCTCCTTCCTCCTCCCCGTCCTCCCTCTTCCTCACCAGGTCTGGCCATGGCTTTGTACTACTCCCTGTCTCCATCCGTGACCGGCAGACAACTCTACACAACAGTCTCAATGGGCACCGGGCCCACTTCCTTCTTCCTTCTTTTGTGTTGCGTGTGCATCAGTTCGGTCACTCGCACTCCTGGCCTCTGTGGCACTCTCTGGGTGCCAGGCAGGTAGCAGACACTTCAGAGAAGTCCAGAGGCAGCCAGTGGACATGCGCGTGGTGGCCAGTTGCATTCGAGTGGCAGGTGGAAGATGACCTGGCACAGACCTGATTTGCACCACTTTACAGGAGCCTCAGGACTTACAGTGCTTATCCACCTGGACAAGTGGGGGACCCACTGGGAAAAGCTCTTGGTAACTCGGAGAGCGTTGTAACGGGAGCCTGGTCTGCAGACCAGCAGCCTCAGAAGCAGTTAGAAATGCAGATTCTGAGGCCCCACCCAGACCCCCATCTAGGAACCAGGAGGTCACGGTTCACTTCTCGGTCAGGGCTGCGGGCTCCATCCCCAGGAGGGAGCGTGCAGGAGGCAGCTGACCCGTGATTCTCTCTCATCGATGTTTCTATCTCTCTCTCTCCCTTCCTCCCTGAAATCAATAAAAATATTTTAACAATAAGCTATCAACCCTACAGCTAATCATCTTAAGTCTGTCTACCAATTTCCTGTTTAAAAAAATAAAACTTTTAGACACACAAGAAGGTGGTTTGATGCACATAAATGTCAGGATGCCTTTTGGATCAGAAGGGCTGTTGACAAACAACCCTCAGGTGCTGAGAGCAAGGACCTGCTCTGAGCAGGAAGCTGCCCTCTGGCCCATCCTCTCAGCTTTAAGGGCAGGACGCTGTTGTTTTCCTGAACTGAAGTCACACAGACTGCGTTCTCAGGCTTTATAAACAGGCCCACCTAATGCCTTTCAAACATGGCATTGCATGAAAGGAAATAAAAATATTGGTACAGCTTGATTTAGTAAGATAATTTTTCAACGACTCTTTCAACCCGCTTCCTGCAAAGCTGCAAACAATAGCTTGGCTGTGGCCACCCTCCCCCGAAGGGCCAGAGGGCAGAGCACTGGCCCACCCAACCATCGGCCTGCCTGATTCATGGCCATTGCCTGTGCCACTCCCACCCCCGCCCCCTACAGGCTCCCCGGCCTCTGCAGGCATGATTCAGCCGTCCATCAAAGCTGACTGTGTCCATCTCTGTCCTCTAGAACCCCGGCTCTGAGGGTGCACAGACGGGCGGGGGGTGGGGAGGATGGGGAGGACGAGGCCACTCTGTGGTCTCCTAGCTGTGGGACTTCGACAAGTTATTGCCAAGCCTCCGTTTCTTTTTAGCATGGGGGTGAGGGGTGTCACAATGATACCTACTTCACGAGAATTAAGTGAGATATGTATGAGTTAGAAGGGATTATGCATATGGTAAGCACCAGAGCAATGGTGGCTAATTCTATTCCTACTGCTGCTAATTAACTGCTGCTGTGGTCATTGAACTCTTCTATCATCATCGTCACCATTGGTGACTTCCTCCTCCTTCTCTCTTGAGAAGCCCAACTTGAGACTGATTTGTCGCCATTCGTGGATGTTAAGAAGGAGTCCCCCTCCCACGCCTCTTGCCAAATTGTCTAGGACAAACGCCTGCCAGTCTTTCATGGCTGCTGCTGCCAGATGTTTCTCCCAGACTTTAGCTTTTTTTAAAAAAATATATTTTATTGATTTTTTTTACAGAGAGGAAGGAAGAGGGATAGAGAGTTAGAAACATTGATGAGAGAGAAACATCGATCAGCTGCCTCCTGCACACCCCCCACTGGGGATGTGCCCACAACCAAGGTCCATGCCCTTGACTACAATCGAACCCGGGACCCTTTAGCCGACGCTCTGTCCACTGAGCCAAACCAGTCAGGGCCAGACTTTCAGCTTTGACATCCAGTTCTTAGTCTAGCACAGACCACTGGTGGTCCATGAGGTCCGGAAGGTTGGCAACCACTGGTCTAGCAGTTCTGCAGGTGGAGCGGGGAATCGCTGAGTCTTCTGGGACTTCATGCGTGAGATAAAGTGTGTGCACTTCACCCGTGAGCTGGGACTGGGCCCACTGAACGTGGTACTTACACCCAGGGGCTGTGGTGGGGAACAGTGGAGTTAGAAGTTCGCAGCTTTGGGGCTTTTCAGAAGGAAATCGGAGGTACATAATTGTCACGTTAGATGCGTGTGAAGAACTGAAGGATGCTTGTACCTGCGGTTGGTGATGGTGTTTCTGAGCATACACACGTGTACATACATGAGCACTGGCTCTGTTGTTGCAGTACATGCTTCCAGAGTGTTGCCCTATGATTTGGACTCCGCTTAACTTAGCCTGTGTGACGGCTGAGTGCTGACTCTGGGCCTCAATTGCACTGCACGCCAAGGGGGTGAAGCGATGGAGATGCATTTGGCTGGCAAGGAACAGGACCCCAGGATGTCGGAGCTGAGGGGACCGCCCAGATCATCCCATCAGACCTGTCATTTGTGGGCAGAAGGCAGAGGCTGGAGGAGTGGAAAGTGTCCCCCTTGCCCAACCCGCTGAGCTGCCCGCCAGGGAGTTCACATGGTCTGGAAGCTTCTCTATGGAGCCCCTCAGGTTCCCAGCTCTGGGCGCTGGTGAAGGTAGGATTCATTTCTCCACCCAGGAAGGCTGTCAGATCTTCAGTCGTCTACAAAACGCAGCCCCGGCAGAAACGCTCCTCAGAGAAGGACGGAGGGCCCAGGGACAGCAGGAGGGTTCTCTGGGTGGTCAGAGCCCAGTGGGTGTGAGGCGACACTGCCCGCGCCCCAGTGCTGTAGAAACCACAGCCCTCAGTCCCATGCTGTGACTGTGGTTTGATCCCATCGTGGCTCTTCTGGGGGGACAGCTGGCGGATAGAATGTCTGCACCCCCACTCTTCCAGCATCAGGTCCTGCACCGGTGACTTCGGACACAGTTAGCCCAGCACCTGGAATGTGTCCCTCCTTGTCCTACTTTCTCCTGTTGTGCTCTTTCTCTTCCCTCCCGAGCTTGTAGTTCTCTGAACGTGAACTCTCCCCGACACAGCTGCCTGTAACTCCTGGGAGCCTGAAGTCGTACGACTCCAATGACTCATGGTTTACCTGAGCTGGCCTCCAACCAAGCCCAAACGTTGTTATTTTAAAAACCGCTGGCTTTCTATCATTAGAAACGATCATTAAATAATTTCACCTAGAAGTGAAAATGTATAGAATGCAATTGCTCGTTTTTTGTGTAATTGTTGTGCATTTGTTTTTATGATAAATACCTAATGAATTTAGGTTGGAACTATTTTTTTTAAATTTTTGGAGCTGTTTAGAGGCAATGCTGTGAATTTAGGAGTGGGCAGGCGGGAACTCACGCCGGGAGCTTGTTTCATCGGGTCGCTGCCGCACTTGGAGAGTCTGAATTGAGTGCCGTCTTCTCCCTGGGAGGTCGTCCTTGGGGGTTTGATAACTTGGTCTTTATTCTCTGAAAGTTCTGAGCTCTTTACTTTCTTCGTGGTTGCTCTAAAGTTTCCGCATCTTCACTCATCAGATTTACTCTAACTTATTTCAGTGAGCTGTAGACACGTGACTCCTCTGTGGTTCTGTTCCCTCTCCCGTTTTTATGCTGTTGGTGCACATATTACATCTAAATACGCTACAGACATGACCATACATTGCTCTAATGCCATGGTTCTCAACCCTCTGGCCCTTTACATACAGTCCCTCATGTGGTGACCCAACCGTAAAATATTTTCGTTGCTCCTTCATCACTGTAATGTTGCTCCTTTTATGAATAGTAATGTAAATATCTGATATGCGGGATGGTCTCAGGCGACCCCTGTGAAAGGGTCGTTCGACCCCCAAAAGGGTCGGGACCCACAGGTTGAGAACCGCTGTTCTGATCGTTGCTTTACGTGTTCCTCCGTCTTTTAAAGAAGATGAGAGGAGAAAGGAGCACACGTATTTATAGAGTTGTCTGCATTAGCCTTCTCATTTTCCATTTCTGGTTTCCTTCTTCCTTTCTGTGGGTTCACGCTGCATCTGGCATCACTTTCTTATTCTAATGCAGCTTTGCTCCTTCCCGCCTCCTTCCGGCTGTTGTCCACTATGTTCCATTTTTGTATGTTACATACCTAGTCATACAACTGTGTACGTGTTGTTTATACAACACGGGTGAAGGAGGAAATGTGCACTTAGACTGCCTTGTATAATTGCATAATTACCTTTCCTGGTTCTCTTCATTTTTTTTCATGAGGATTCGAGTTGGTCTGCGGTCACTTGCTTTCAGACTAAAGAATGTTCTTTAATAGTTCTTATAAGGAAGGTCTACTAGCAACTAATTCTTACAGTTTTGTTCATCTGGGAGTGCATTGCGTCTTCCTTTTTGAAAGGTGGTTTTTCTGAGCTTAACACATTGCGGACCAGAAGCTTTATTGCTAGCTTTACCCAGTAGCCAGGTAAGTTTCTATTGAATGAGTACAAAAGATGTTTCACATAAATGTTAAAGGCATGCTTTAAAATTAAATACCCATTGCACTTTGGAGTTATTTATCACATATTCTTACAAGCTAATACCTTTTAAAAGAGTTCTCGTGATTGTCCACAAGCTTTAGAACAGAAAACACGTAAATGCTCGTGGTCCGTCTGCCATGTGTTAAGATACTTGTGTGACGGCACTTTGACTATGTCATTCCACTGCCTCTGGGCAGTGTTGTGGCTGAGCATTCAGCTGTTAATCACATTGGGAGCAGGTGACTTGCAAGCTGGAGGTGTGCCTCAGCACTGCGCTTACTAAAGGGCTGTTTCATTCACTGGCTTTCTGAAGAGTGACTCACACTTACTCCGTGTCCCAAAGCTGGTTTGAGGAAACTTTGAAGGCTTTTTCTACATAAAGTCCAACAAAACATTTCACATAATCTGGCAAAGAGAGAATGAAAAGGAGAAAGCATCATGCTATTCCTATAAGACCAAGGACTTTGTACTAAGAAATACTGGATTTTGATTCTCAAATTATATGTTATTAAATCAATTCAGTAAATTGCAACCAGCATTTGTTTCATTATACATGTTTATGAATGGATGGGTGGATAGATGGATGGGTAGGTAGATTGACACACACACACACACACACACACACACACACACACACACACACTAGAGGCCTGGTGCATGAAATTAGTGCATGGGTAGGGTCCCTGGGCCTGGCTGGTGATCAGGGCTGATCGGAGCCTTCCTTCCCCGGCTGCTGGCTGCCAGCAGGGGCCTTCCTTCATTCTGTGCCACCTCTGGTGGTCAGCGCATGTCATAATGAGCAGTTGAACTCCCAAGGGGAACAATTTGCATCTTAGCCTTTTATTATATAGGATACTTACACACACATAGTTGGCAGGCAGACAGTTAACCAGATTGCCATATAAAAAGTTTTTCTGTGGGTCATGGTCAAAATGTTTGAAAACTGTTGTCCTAGACTATTTATTGGCTTGGAAGAGGGGAAGGAGGGCTAGCCCTGGGGTTTTTCCGCCCTGGACAGGCCCTGCTTGGCCACGGGTATATCCTGAGCACTTCTCCCTCCTGCCTTGTTAGTCTCTTGACTCTTTTTGCTTTTCAACAGAAAGAAAAATCTGTCCAACTCATTGCATTCCCTTTCAAATTGCTGCATGTGGCCACCACCTCATGGAAACACCCACATTGCCATGGTGACAAGAGTTATATGCAATTTCCTGTCTTGTTCAGTCCACCCTCAAATGCTTTTCTTATCAGGAAATGCTAACGATGAGTTGGTATGAGATAAGTTTCAATTCATTTTTTGACTGAATTCTGAGACTTTTCATGAATGATTCATTCACTTCTTGAGAGCATGACTTTGTGTTCAGGTCGGGCTAATTTATCATTTTAAATGAAACAGAAGGACAGGCAGGTACAACTGTTTGGCTCTGTGACTGAACACATTTATGCTGATGTTCTTCGCAGGTAAAATGACTGAGCTGGTCAGGAAGGCTTGCTCTGACGAAATGGATTCCATGGAGAGATCTATCAAATCGTTAGCTACCCATTTAGAATGAGTGATTCCTACAGGTGATAAGAGACAGCGTGGGTGGCATTGAAAGGGTGAGATTAGGCCTTAATGAGATCTGAGACGCCTGGGAAAGCATCCAGCCTGCTTTCCCAGATTTTGATCTGTCAGCCTAGAAGTGCTGAAGTGTATGACACCCCTTGCGAACAGAATCCAAGACTCATTTCTCGATCCTGGACTTGGTTTCCCTGTGACACTGCTCTGAGCTACCTCCCCACTCCTTGCCTTGCCTAAGCCAGTCCCATCAAACTTTTGTCATGGAATACAGACTGACTTTCCCATGCAGAATTGATGAGGTGGGGAGGGACAGCCAGGGGCAGCAAAGCCGCTCCCCCACCTCGTTGGTGAGTCCCTCCAGAATGACCTGCCTTCCCGCCTGCCTGTCCTGGCTTCCCGACCCCAGGGGCCACGCACAGGAGATTTCTCTAAGTGGCGGCATAGAATCTCGATGAGTCACAAAGCACCCCTCTGATGTGTTCAGCTCCGGGAATCCACAGGGACAAGTACCCGGGACTAAAGCAAGATCCTCAGCATTTGCCAGCCAAAGGGCTGGACCTGGAAGGGTAGGAGACGTTCTGGGGTTCTGCCTGAACCCTACCATTCACACCAGCTCCTGGGGGATCAGTAAAGCCTCTTCCCCCAGATGATGAGAGTGTGAGGCTGCAGTTTGCGTTAGCACTCATCGTTT
This sequence comes from Murina feae, assembly GCA_004026665.1. NCBI lineage: Eukaryota > Metazoa > Chordata > Mammalia > Chiroptera > Vespertilionidae > Murina > Murina feae. The sequence goes on along the minus strand of PVJC01002332.1, from coordinate 16,499 downwards.
CTGCCCCGCCCCGCAGCCCCACCTGGCCAGCACCCCGCTGAGGAATAGATTGCTGCATATTGATTGTTCGTTTTCGTGTCTCTTTATCCAGACACGTGTTGTGCAGTCAGTTGTTTGAGTGGCTGCGTTTGGGAAGAAGAATCAAGTGAAGAAGAAACAAGTAATTTTAGGCATCGGTTCAAGATGTGGCAGGGACATTTTTTAATGTTGTTTTGGTCCTTTATTTATTTATTTATGAGCAGCACTTAATCAGCTTTTAGTTATGGAAAAGAATTGTGTGTGTGTGTGTGTGTGTGTGTGCGTGTGCACAAATGCAGGTCTTCTACATGGATAGACTTCAAGCCAATTAATCAGTATTTATATTCCGGCCAGAAAAGTGAAATTTCTAGAAAATGTGAAGGCAGAAAGAAAAATGAAATTACCATTTGGTCTCTGTGATTTACTTTTTTGAAAATGTATTTTTGTTGATTTCAGAGAGGAAGGGAGAGGGAGAGAGAGACAGAAACCTCAATGATGAAAGAGAATCATCCATCAGCTGCCTCCTGCATGCCCCCTAATGGGGATCACTCCTGAAACCCGGGCATGTGCCCCAACCTAGACTCGAACCATGACCTCCTGGTTCATAGGTCTACACTCAACCACGGAGCCACACCAGCCGGGCTCTGTGATTTGCTTTTGTTGTCCAGTCCCTCCTTTATATTGTTGCCACAGTAACTCTTGTAAAGCACAAGTCTGATCATACTGCTCCTCTCCCTGGCAGGAGGCTGAGTGGCAGAATGGGGTCAGATAGATTTGGGATTTGGGTCCTGGCTCGGCCACTTGGCTCGGCTGATCTTAACCCCCCCCAGCCCGGTGTTCCCCATTTCTCCGGAGGAGATAATGCCTCCGTTGCAGGGCCCAGAGTGTGAGTCTCAGCAGCGACCTGTGTAAGGAGCGGGCACAAGTGCCTGGCTCGCGGCCAGCCTCCTAGTGGGTGGATAAACACTCCGATCGGATCCATACATGATTTCTCGTGCGCTGGGGGCACCACCATGGCCCTGGCGTGCCCCTTGGTTTTGTAATATGTCCCTTCTTTCTGTCCTGTTTGCTTTCGTGCCACCTACTCCCAGAATGTTGGAGGGAGCCTGGAAAGCCTCTGAAACGAAGGTCAGGCAGGTTGGCTATTTTTAAATGCCTGTTGTGGGAAGATAGCTGGGAGCTGGCTCTCCATTTCTGCTTTCAGGCACAGGACCTCCAGGGTCGGACGTGTCCGCACCCCCTGGGAAGAGGGTGCTATTTCATGGCTGCCGCTCCTGCCGCCATCAGGTGTCTGGGACAAAAAAAAACCCCAGTCCCCCTACCATCCCTGGCTGCCTACACAGAGAAGAACAGCCGAGTCTGCGTGGTTTACTCCAAGATAAAGTAGGAGCTATGCAGGCTTCCAGACTAGGGTGTGGCATCATGCAAATCAAAATAAAACAAGTCACGGGTCCCTAACCCATGGCTCTGGGGGCGTTAAGTGCACGAGCATTGCCTCCGAGGAAGGCAGGCTGCGGAAGCACCATTTAGAAGAGCTGATGGCGCGGGCAAACAGCCAGTTCCCGGGGGCCTGGGAGCACCAGCTGCTCCATCAGATGGCTCCTAGGAATTCGGGGTTCTCGCAGGAACACACGGGAGATGCTGGGAGCCTCGCATTTGACGTGCGTCTGAGAGTGACCTCGTGTTTATGGGCCGAGAAGATCTGTGTCCGGGGTTTAAGATGATGCGGGTGTCCCCGTGGGAGGGGAGGGGCAGCTAATGGAAGCTGCCAGCTTTGTTCTGCGCCTTCGTTGTGTTCCCGGGGATGAAGCACCTAAACCATCGTCTCCTGCCTGAATGTGTGGGCCTCTCTCTCCTCCTGGTCCTCAGCCTTCCTGTTGCCTCATCTGAAACCTCCCGGGTAGAAATGCTCTCAGTGATCACCTGCCCCGGGGGGAGCTTCCTGTGGGCTCAGAGGCCGTCCTTCCCCGTCTGCACCCACCTTAGCTGTGCGGCAGCCTGCTCCCCCGACATGGCCAGAGAGGGAGAAGACTCTAGAAGGGCAAGCGTGTGGTTGGCTACATCGCTGCCGTTTGTCTTAGGAAATGAGTTTCCGTCATCTGACGAGCTGGGGTGAAGTGGGACGCCTGCTGGCAGGTAAAATGCGGCGGCTGTGGTTGGCGTCCCCTGTTGGGTGTTTGAGTGTTTCATGAGGAAGAACCAATGAGACTCTGACCCCTCGGCCTTCATTGCTGGCTCGTGTCTAAGCGACGTGAAAATACCGGCGTCCATGGAGCGGCACATGGGTGCCAGCCATGGCGCCGCACCCCAGGCCTCTGCTGGGATCGGGGCTCTGCCTGCGGCGTTCCTACGCTCGCCGAAAATAGCCCCACACCCTCCAGACGTGTGGCTATTTTCAGACTTGCCTCCCCTTGGAATAATTAGTTTCAACCATTACTCACAAGTTTATGCCTAATTTGGGAAGCAGTGCCTGTTTTATTTGTCCCCGAGCTGTCTTTTTTGAGCTCTGAAAAGCCTGCGTTCCAGAAATGACTGGGCTGCACATTCCTCTCCGAGGTGCCCAGTGACCGAGCGGAGGGAACGCTGGAATCAGGTCCCCGAGGGGGTGGCACCGGCCCCTGCTCCCCGCCTGACCCTGGGCCCCGCGGCTGGAGCACCTGGTGTCTGTGTGTTGGATGGAAGGAGTGGCTCCTCTGCGTCAGCTTAAACATCGAAGCCATTGCCCAAGTTGGTGTGTTTGTTACTCCTCACCTGGGGGTATTTTTTCTGTTGGTTTTTAGAGAGAGTGGAAGGGAAGGAAGAAGAAAGAGAGAGAGAAACGTGTGAGAGGGGCACATCAATTGGTTGCCTCCTGCACATGCCCCGATCAGGGCCAGGATCAAGCCTACAATCCCAGACGTGCAAAGGGCCTGTGGTAGGACGAAGCACGGCTGGTCTGCCAGACAGAAAGGTCAATGTGGCCTCAGCACAGAGGCTGAGGGTCCGACTGATAAGATGAGTGTTCAGGGAGGGTCAGAGTCCTGGCTGCGCTAGGCCCTGTGTGCCCCTAAAGGACTTGGTACCTTATCCTGCGAGCAACCACAGAATCCTTGAGTGGTGTGAACAAAAGACCTGGAATTAGAAAGGCCTTGGGGCCTGTGTGTGGAGTGCAGGGTGGAGCAGGCCGGCGAGATCACAGACACCCCGGTGAGCGTGCAGGGAGAGACGAGGGTGACGGGAGGCTGTGGAGGGCAGTGGGCAGGTCCGAGAGAACTAGGAAGTAAGCGATCTTGGCCCTAAATAAACGACCACGGGTCCTCAGACACCCATGGGTGCCTGCTCACAGCAGCAGTAGCTACGGCAGCCAAAAGGTGGGCACAGCTCCAGTGGCCATTGCCGGTGAGGGGACAACAGAATGTGCCCCTGCGCCCCAGAGCAGTCCTGAACCCCAGGAAGGAGTGATGAAGTCACACCCACCCCAACTGTGAGGCTGCGCGCTTTGCCGAGTGAACAAGCCAGACAGACCCCTATCGTACGACCCCTTCGTCTGAAACGTCCTGAGAGAGGGGGGCAGCCGGCAGCAGCCAGGGGCTGGAGGAGGAGTGGGGGGCGGGCTGCTTCATGGCTGCTGGCTTCTCTTTGTGGCTGACAAAACATTTGGGGCCGAGACAGAGGTGATGGCTACACCACACTGTGAAGCCACTGAATTCTTCACTTTCTATTGGACTCTGAAGTAATTCATTTTCTTATATGTAAATTTTATGGCAATCGTAAAGAAACTGACCTGAGCCCTGGCCGGTGTGTCGCTCTGGTTAGAACGTAGGCACGTGCCAGGGTTGTGGCTCGATCCCCAGTAGGGGGCGTGCAGGAGGCAGCTGATTGATGTTTCTCTCTCGTTGATGTTTCTTTCACTTCCTCTCCCTTCTTCCCTCTCTAAAAATCAATTTTTAAAAAACGTATTTTTAAAAATAGGCTAAAAAGAATAAAGAGAAGGGGAAAGAGCACAACACGATCGTCACAGTCTTAACTCCCATCGAAGATGAAGAGTCTTACCGTCCAAGGACTCGGAGAAGGAGAGCGAGTTTGGGCACGTCCCTGAGGGGATGGCCGGGGTGGTGGCCACGCGGAGGGAATGTCACACAGCGTGCTGTGGCTCGTGCACTCCCGTCCCTGTGCTAACTTCCATCTTCACGGAATCTCTGACTTCCCCTTCCTCTCCAGTGAGCAGCAGCCCTTGCCAAAGAAATGTTTTAATTGCCCTTGAAAGTCCCCTCCCCCCTCCCCTACCCCCACCCCTGGCTTATTTTTAACCACCTTGTTCAGAAAACATGGGATGAGTGAGTCTGGGAAACACCAGCCCGTCTGTCGACAGGAGGGCCTGTGGTGTCACCACCACCCTGTCTGTAAAAGCAGCTACTGATCAGCTGGCGGTGGTGGCCGAGGAAATGTCTCCTTGTTTGCTTTCCATCTTCCTCATCACGATAAGAAGGTTTGAGCAAGGATGCGTGACCGAGTTCCTTCCAGATTCCCGTGGAAAGAGCGTTTCCTCGGAGCTGACCTCCAAGGGGGTGGTGGGCAGAGGGTTGAGGGGCTGCGAGCTCATCACTGCTCCCCAGGGATGAAGGTGGGGCCTGGGCCCTACGAATCTGCAAACCCTTGGCTGTGTGCTGGGGCGCCCGGTCCCCACCAGGGGACATGCCGGAGGCAGTGCCACAGGCTGTAGTCCGCTGTGTTGGCCTCCCGGGAGAGCTGGGTCCCCAGGCCCATGCAGCCGACACACTGATGACGAAACGGGCTCTGGCAGGTGATGGTTTCGCTCCAGAGAACCCAGAATGTGTGATGCGGGTGGCGCAGTGACATCGCACGGGTCGTGGGTTTATCTTGTGTGTCCTGAGCCTGCTCTCCTAAGTGCACTGCGCGTTAGACTTGGCCAAGCCTGGGGTTGCACCCTGCCTGACCCCGCTGCTGGCAGGGAGCAGCCTTGGCCTGTGACCTCTCAGGTCGTCATCAGGATCGCCTGTGACCGGCTATGAGCCAGCCGTGCCTGCCAGGCGACTGGCGCTCAATTGATGCTGGTTCCCCTCCCCACTTCTCCCCCTCGGATCCAGTCGTTTAAAGATTCAGAAGCGAGCCTGGTCATAGGTTGGCCACCAGTGTTTCCTGACTATTTTTGGATTTACCCAAACGTAACGGATTAATTTACTACATCTTAAAAGTAAGCTTGCCCTGGCCGGGTGGCTCTGTTGCTTGGGGGTTCAAGTCCCAGTCAGGGTGCATACGGGAGGCAGCTGACCCATGTTTCTCTCTTATATTGATGTTTCTCTCTCCCTCCCTCCTCTCCTCCTCCTCCTCCTCCTCCTCCTCCTTATCTCTCTCTCTCTCTAAAAAAAAGCTCTTGTTCCAGGCAGTTTTGCAAGAGCCCCTTCAGATGGAATCCTTCCTCGCAGAGTCCACATAGCAGTCATGACAGGAAGAGGGAGGAAGGATGTTCGTGATTATGAGAACCTTGTATTTCCTTCCCCATTTTCCCACTTGTCCCACTCCTGACTTCGAGACCCCCTGTGGCCACACCAGTGGGCGGGGGGATTGGGTTCTGCTGTCCACCCAGCTGGTTGTGGGCCAGGTGCTGTTACCCCCTTTGGTCTCGAGCTAGAGAAACACGCCCAGCCCGTGGTCCTTCCTGTGACTTGTCCTGGGAGAGAGAAGCTGGGGAGAGGGACGCCCCTTTGACTCATCTGTCCGCAGGAATCTGTGGCAGGCCTGCTGCCAGCCGTCCGTGCCGGCTCCCGCACGCCTTACCCCACGGGTTGTCTGTGAAGAGCCAGAGGCAGTGTCTCGGGGTGCGGGGTGGGGCCAAATGGTATTTGTTGTGCTGAATCGCACACGCTGTCTGTGCAAGAGGCAGCGGCAGCAGCCTGACGGCCGAGTCTAAGTCAGCGCCGTCTGGCCTGGTCCACCCGCAGCTTCTCCAACCTTACAGGGTTGCTCGGGGAATGTCATAGTGCCCACCTTGGTCCTGCCCTCAGAGATCCCGATTCCATCAGGGACGGGGCCGCAAGCCTGTGGGTTTACCAGCAAGACCCAGTGTGACCCTGCCGGCGTGGTGGTGGGGTAGCCGCTGGGGTTTTAGAGGCACAGCTGGTGTGGGGGGAGGGGGCAGCGGATCCCAGTTTCCTGGGAGACTGTTGGCGGCCACACACGCCTCCCCTTTCCATCTCCTCTGTCTGCCCTGGTGGGCACCCCAACTCGTGAGAGCAGCATTTCTTCCTGTGGCCGAGAACCAGCTGTTCCGAATAAAACCGGGGGCGGCAGAGTTCAGATGGGAGGGCTCTCCGGGTTGTTTTGTCCTTGGAGGTCCCAGCAGGAAGGACTGAGGGCTGGTGCAGGCGGCCGGCCCACCCTGGGAGGCAGAGGGCAGGAGGCATGCCTGGCTTCATCCCTCCCTCTGACTTCCAGCTGCGGGACCTCGACCCTAAACTCACCCTTGGGCGTGGCTGTTCCTCGAGGCACTGGGTTCAGCGTGCTGGGCCCCACCCAGAGACCCTATGGCTTCAGTGGGTCCAGGCGAGGCCTGGGAATCTGCATGTCCCGTCAGTTCCCTGGTGATTCTGACCGTGCTCCGCCCCACCCCACTTCTCTTTCCCGAGACTGTCTTTGGGAGTGAACATGGGAGGCTGTTGCCCGGGGTCCCCTCTCTCGTGGCCGCCCTCCGGTCCAAGCGGCGTCCCTGGGGAGGGGGGTGTCAGTGGGGCTCGGGTTTCGAGTGTGAACAGGGGAGCCACCTGCCTTCAGGTGTCCGTAGGTCCTGGCATGAGGCCGCCCACGACAGCAGGGCTTTCTTCTCCGACAAAACCAGGGTGGACAGTGTGGTGGTCAGGAGGGAGCTGGGGTCGGTGTTCAGCCCGGGAGGAAAGACCACTGCGCAGCCACCCGCTCTCCCCTGCGTGGTGCCGACCTGGGCCCTCCTGGGCCCTCCTGGGACCTGGGCTGCACCAGTTCTGCAGGGACAGAAAAGCTGTGACGACGTGTCCTACCTGTGTGTGCCAGGCCACCGAGAGAACCTGCTGGTACAGAAGAACCCCCTTGGGTCACTGTGCGCTCCATAGGTGGACAGTCTGCTTTTCAAGGTGTGGAGCCTGGGGCTCGTCACCCGGCTCGCTGCCCCGGGATGGAGCCTGCGTGGGGACCCTGCGTCGGACCCCGCACCGCTGGCTCCCTGGCCGCCCGGCCTCACTGACGACCGCTCTGTCTTTGCAGTTCTGTGCGGAGCTCAACCAGCCGGTCCTGCCCAGCATCCGCAGGTGGATGGGCCCTCGGGGGAGCTGGAAGGCCGCCGTCGCCGACACGCCCGCCACTCAGCCCGAGAAGGTACCCTCCTCCCCCAGCGGACCTCTTCTTCACAGTTACCGGGAACGTCCTTTCCCCCCCATCACAGACATTTAATCACTTCCTTCGCCGTCCTCCTGGATGTCGTTTTGTCTTTCTGCCTATTTTTCCCCTCATTTCTAAATGCCCGGTCCTCAGTCTGTGCTGAGATCGGGACGGACAGCTCCCCGGGCGGAAATGGGAGTTTGGGGTGCTGGGAGGGGGCAGAGTTCCTCTCGGGAGCTGAGGCAACAAACGGGGTGTCTCTGTCCTCTGTCCTCTGCCGAGCTTATGGAGAGCCTGCTGCTCGCGGGCGGAAAACTTGGGAGTCACTAAATTCCCTTGCCAGGGACTTGCTTGGGGTGGTGGGAGCTGTGGCAGCATTCAGCAGGTTTTAGTCTCCCGTTTTCTTTCATCAGCGTCACCCACGTGGCTGTCTGTATGCATTTGCACTCTTACACATCACATAGAAGACCAGTTTTCGCTCATTGGGAAGGTTCCGTGTCTGTGGAGTTTTAGATTGTAACAGGGACGTTTGTCAGGGAATCATGGGTTGGAAACAGTGTCATCACATACTTTCCCTATAGATGCAGGTGCCATCATGTTCTCTCCAATAGGGCAGATACACTCACAAAGGTCACAGGCATCGTCCTTCTGCGAGTGGCAGTGAGATTTGGGGCTTTCGCATGAGAGATGGGTGCTGGGTGACAGTTCTGACCGCCCGCTTTCTTTTTGGCTACTACTTAAACGCGTGCTAGAAACCCCATTTCTCGGGTTTACGTGTTGCAGTGGAGGTGGTGACGGTGGGAGGCAGCCCTGTGCGCTCACCGTCGGCTGGGAACAGCGCTGCATTGGATGGAATGGGGCTCCTTTAACCACTCTGGCCCGTGGGTCTCCCTCCTCAGTCCACATAGAGATCGTAGCACCTCGCGTTGTTGTTGTTGCTCATAGCACTTTACACACACACAGGTTCAAGATGCTCCCACAGTCCCTTTAACACTCATCCGGCCACCACAGCCCTGTCCGCCTGCCCCCTTCCGGCCCTCACAGCGCCTGCTCCCGGCTGCAGACCCCGGGGTCCTGTCCACCTACCTGCGAAGGGCTTGACCAGTTCCTGCTCTGGGGCTGTTAGCCCCGACCCTCGTTCACCCTGTAAATATCTGTGTAGTGTCTGCCAGGGCCTATGTGCTGGGAGCAGCAGGTCATCGGTCAGCGCACCAGCCCTTGGGGTCTTCCTGTTTGGATCCTCAGCATTGCCCTTCACCAGCTGTGGGGCCTCAGGGGCGTTACTTGCCCTCTCTGAGCAGCCTAGTCTTCCTCTGGCCTATGGGGGCGGGAGTAGCTACCTCAGAGGATGGGATGATTAAACGGTGCCCCACCCACAAGAGAAGCACCCAGGCTGCCTGGAAAGCCCTGGAAATGGGGAAACTGGTGGAATGAGACGCCTGGAGGATGAGCTTTGGCTTCAGAAACAGCCCCTGAGCGTGCAACCCAGGACCTCCTGCCTCGACCCCCAGCCCCGAGCCCACCCCTCCCCAAACTAACACCTCTCTTCTCCGCAGGGGGCCGGCTTCTCGGGGTTCCTGTGGGACACGGGGGCCGGGGTGGAGCTGAGAGACGCTGCCTCGCAGGAGAGCTCCCCAGGCAACGGGCACGGGAAGCCCGCAGGCCCCAGCCCGTACCTGGCGCGATTCAAGGTACTCGCTCTGCGTCCCCGTCCCCGGGAAGGCCCACTTCTCCCACAGGGGAAATGTCCTCTGTAAGCTGGGGGCCAGGGAAGCCTCGGCTGGCTTGCCTCCTGGGTTTCCCTTAGCAGTGACCTTGCCAGGGCAGGAATGAGGGGTCCACGGGGACCCGGGCTCTGAGAACCCCCACATCTGGGTGGGAAGGTGGCAGGCGATGGCCCCCAAACTGGATACATCAGCCCCCCTCCCCACTTCCTAAGGAAACTTCCTTACCCTCCGGGACTCCTGGACCCCGAGCCTTGCCGAGTTTCCGGGCCAGGGCCCAGGACTGGCCAGCTCTCAAGTACCTCCTTGCTGCTCCAGCCCGCCCCCCCCCCCCCCCACACACACACAGCGCTGGGTCAGGGGCCGGGCGGCCGAGGCCCTCCTCCTCCTTACCAGGCAGAAGGGGGCCCTTGGGGGATCATTTGGGTTTGGAGGGGGCTTGGGAGGGGCCTCTGGGGTGTGGCTCCAGATGTGCCCTCACCTGTGCGAGTGTCTGTCCCACCAGAGGCAAGAGCAGCCAGTACCCCTGGCGGAGCTGCCTCTCAGGCCCCGGATGCCCTGGGCAGTGCGGATGGACAGCAGGCGGTCAGGTGCTGGGTGGCGGTGGGGTGTGTGTGGGGAGGAGAGGCCAGCAGTCAGGACAGATCACGGAGTGGCAGTCCATTGAACTGACCCCACAGCACTGGCCTGTGACTCACAGGGTCTAGCAAGTGTGGTCCCTCACCCAGAGCTGGCAGGCCGCCTGCCGGGGCCAGGGCCACCCCTTCCATGGGCGGCAGAGCAGGTTCGGAGCCTGAGCGCTGCCCCACCCAGCAGTTTCTCCCTGGGCCCCGGGTCCGCTAGCGGGTGGGCTGCCCTGTGTTGGGGCTCATAGCCTCCTACCTGTGGCTGTAGAGTTGCAGGGATTCATGAGCTCACGCCTAGGGGCATCTGGGGGTGTGCTCATGGTACCGATGGGGAGACCAGCTGGGTCTCATCTCTAAACCCCCCTCACCACAGCGGGATCCCTTTGTGCGTTCAGTGGTTGTAGCAGCTTCGGCCCCGTGGGCGAAGCCAGCGCCCGCGGTGTCTGAGAGGCGCCGTCCTTCCTGGCGAAGGGAGAAAGCTCTCGTGTTGGGGTGATCGGCCCACATTCTCCAGATGAGCAGCCCCTAGACAGGCCCTCAGCCACCTGTGCTTTGGGCCCCACTCTAGGCCGGGCAGGTGCACAGGACAGAGGCATGGCTTCTCCTCAGGGCTCCCCAGACGGGCTTCCCTGCCCACAAGAAGAGGGGGCCTCTGCAGTCAGCCGCAGCTGCAGAGAGCTCCCGGCTGGGGCTGGTGGCAGGCGGGCTCACATCTGTGAACTGGCAGCCACCACTTCCCTGCACGCCCTCCCTTCCAATCAGTGTGTAGTGTGGTTGCTGTGACGAACACAAGTCCGGATTGCCAAACCCCAGCAGCCAAGCAACACGGCACCCCACGGCCCCTCCTGGGGTGAAAGCAAACATGGGGCACAGGGGCCTCCAGGGGGAGTGGGGAAGGGGCGGGCTCACGGTGAGGCCTGCAGGGGATCCAGGCAGCCCCCCACCCGAGGGAGGACCCTGGGCTTGGTTAACAGGCAGCTGCGGGAGCCGCCGCCCCGCCCTCGTAGTTGCTTAGAAGGGAAGACCCTGGCATTCCGGACGGGCCAGCTGCCCGGGCGCAGCAGGAGGGGGTGCCGTGCAGGGGGGTGGGCGAAAGAACACAGAGGGCTCACCCTGCAGGCGCCTCTGCCCCGTCTTACAGGCACGCCTGCCTCGCCTCCTGCTGTCCACGTTGTGTATGAAGCTTCAGCGAGTCGGTTGTCACGGAAACCGGGAATAGAAGCCTCTAAGCCCGCCCGTGTTGCTTTGTCCCCTCCTGTCCAGGTGGGAAGTCATGACTTGACCCTCGTGAACCTTCACCTGGCGGCCCTGCCCCTCGCGGCGGGGGAGAACCCAAGCAGGAATCACGGCGACGGCCCCCGTGGGGCCAGCTTCGCGCAGGCCCTGCAGGAAACCCTGAAAGGTGGGAGCCGGTCTTTCTCGGGGGTGGGCGGGGCGGGCTCTGCCAGCATCTCTGTCCTGCAGGCTGCTCCTCGGGAGGGCAGGGTGCGTGGTGAGGGCACAGGAGGTGGCCACGCCCGCGCCTCCTGGAGCCGGCGCCCTGTGCACGGGGACCTCCTTGTCTCTGCACGTCCGGCATGCGGGACCCCCAGCATCGGGCTTCTGGCTCCTCCTGTCTGTGATGGAAAGGGTTGGGGGATCGATGACACCACCTTGGCTGTGCCACCTGCTGGTGCCGCCTGCGTCTCTACTGCTGGTCTTGTGAAGGAGAGACGGCTGGTGACAGGTGACGGGAGCGGGAAGTCCCGATCGGTGGGCAGTACGTGGTTTCTCGCTGGTGGTCGCAGACAGCATGGCGGCCGGAGCTCTCGGAAAAGCTGCTTTTCATCCCGGCTCCTTCAGCGGCTGCAGGGCCTCAGGCACGTCGCCCCAGCAGTGCTGCCCTCACAGTGCCTGGGGACTCGGAGGATTCCAGAGGGACTAAAGCTCACGAAGAGGCAGATCTGTGTGCGGTTTGCCAGGAGGAGAAGCGTCCTGGGCGGCAGAGCTGGGACGTCTCAGCTGGACTCGGGTTATCGGGATGCTGGTCTGTCTGGCGAGGGCTCACAGCCTGCGTCCTCTTTCACGTTTTTGAGTTCTGACCGCTATTCCCTCGCTTTCTCAGCATTTTTCCTGTTACATTGGCCTCTCACGATGTAGTCAGTTAATGAAGAATCGACTACAAAAATCATTTGGCCAAACTACGGTCTTACATTTGAGATTGTTTTATTGAGGTAAAATACACATGACATAAAATGGACCATCCCAGCCATTTTTAAGTGTGAGAGTCCGTGGCATGACGTGCCTTCCCTTGGTTGTGCGACCATCACCAGCCTCCATCTGCAGAACTGTGTCGTCATTCCAGCTGAGACTCTGTCCCCTTAACCACTAACTCCTTCTCCCCTCTCCCCTCCTGCCCCCCAGGGTCTGGGAACCTCCATCCACTTCCTGTCTCTATTAGCTTTTCATCTTTATTAGATTAGGGATCTTTTTATGCATCTGGTGAAAATGACTGCTCTAGGGACCTCCTGGAGTAGAATCTTAAAGGCTTTGCCCTTTCGCGTCTGGCTTATTTCATTTAGTCCTCAAGTCTCCGTTATGCTGCAGCGCGTGCCGGGATTTGCTTCTTTTTAAGGCCAGATACCATACCGTTGCATCTGGGGTGAAGCAAAAGTAGGTTTATAGCTGTGGGGATTCGAAGCACAGTTCATGCTTGTGTGATGACTCTATTATCTCCCATACAAACAACTGTACACCTACTCTTGCCCCACCCTGGACATTTACTACCTGTCCACCCACCAATGAACATCAAGATGCAGCTTCCGTTCAGGGCCAGGGTGTGCTGGGACCAGTGTTCTCCGGAAAAGACACGTCTCTGGGCTGAAAGGGGAGCAGCTCAGTGGGAAACTGTCCGCCTACAGTTAGTCTGTAACCTGTTCAACAGGATGGCTCGATGGCTTGTAAAATCTGTGGCCACTGCTATTGTTCTTGATCTCAAGCCTTTTCCTTTCTTTCTTTTTTTTCACGTGGAAACAGAGGAAACCCGCCAGGTCACTGCTGCTCTGATAGCCTTGGCAGTCCCAGTTTCTCCCGGCACCAGGGAGTGGTCAAGTTTGCATCAGAAAGGCTGGGTGGGTTCATGCTCCAAGTCCCAGGTGTGGGCAGTGACTCACGCTGCCGGCGTCCCCCCAGGACTCGGCCACCTGAGGACTCAGGAAGTGCCCCTGCCGGGGGCCCAGGCCGTGCAGCTGAAACAAAGGCCAGGCCTCAGCTCCACAGGCTCCGTCAGAGCAAACAGCCGTGCGGTTTGCGGCTCGGCCTTCCTGCCGTTGTAGGAGGCTGTGCCAGGCTGGCGTCAGCGGGACTGGGCCGGCATCTGATGGCGTCTTCTCTCAGATCCCCCCCCCACCCCCTGCCCCTGGGGCAAGACCACAGCCGGCACAGAGTAGCACCTGGCATCTGCGTGGCACAGCCCCTCCGTGGGGGCTGGCACCTGCCATAGTCTAGGAAATCCGCCCTGAGCATCCTCCCTTCCCTCCTGGGAACCAAGGACGTGACCTTGACGGAGGAGCCCAGCTGAGGCGATGCTCTCTGGGAGAATTCAGGCCCCTGCGCCTTGAGAGTCTCAGCGACAAGCAGGTCTCGATGGCTTCCCCGCCGCCGCCGTCACCAAATGGAGAGGCGCCGTGAGAATCCGGGCGGCGGCGGCGCCTGGGCAGATGAGCCTGCCTTCCCTCCTGTGGTCACACAGCTGGGCCCGTGCGGCCTGCACACCCGGCATCCCTCCTGGTCGAGAATGGTCTTCCAGCCCCCCCTTCCCAGGTCTGCCCCCAGGGACACCCCTGCTTGTGGGAACCTTCCCCCTCGGCCTGTTAGCACCTTCCTCTCCCTCCATCGTCGATACAGGCAGCCACCCCTCTCCCTTCCTTTCCCACCTGAGCAGCGCCTTAGTTCTCAGCGTTTCTCAGCCTTCCCCCGTTTAGTCCCTGTGTGTCTACTGAGGGTCTGCGTGCAGCAGGCCCTGTTCCAGGCACCAGGGGTTTGCGACGAGCCCCCACCCATGTCCACGTGGCTGTGTCACCCCCGCTCTATGGACAGTCCTGGACTGCAGGGCGGGCTCCGTGCCTTACCTGCAGAGGGGGCCTGGCACAGCCCGGGCCTCCGTGATGGTGAACACTGTCAGGCTGGACTTGCTGCGAACATCATCCTCGGGTCCCCTTCCCCACTGGAAGTTGGCACTGATTTCTCAAGACAGGTCCCTCCGATGGAGGCTGAGGGGCCATCTGTGCTGCCCACACGGACGCCCCGGGGAAGGCTTCCCTCTCATCCCCTTTGTGTCCCTCCTGCCCCTAGAGGCGGGTCCCCTGCAGTGCACCAGTGCCCTCTGCTGGTGGCTTGTGCCATTTCGCTGTTGAGTCCTCCCCTAAGGATGGTTAGGAAGCAGATTCGGGTCAAGGAAAAGGATTTGGCGGATGTCTCGGGTACAGTGGGCTCTCGTCTATGAACTGCTTTCTTCAAAGCCTCAGCGACTGAGCATCGACCTGTGAACCAGGAGGTCACGGTTCGATTCCCGCACATGCCTGGGTTGTGGGCTCCATCCCCAGGAGCGGGTGTAAATCACTGATGTTTCTGTTCCTCTCTCTGAAACCAACAAAACATTTTTAAAAAGAAAGGTGTGACCGAAACTCTGCGCCCCGCGATGTCATGGCTCCCCGACGGGAACCGGAGCCCCGCAGCGATGGTCGGGCTGTGGAGACTCGCTGAGCCCAGCGGGCGCACCGCCCTCTCGGAACCTCTGCTCACTTTGGACAATTCTTCCTGACTGTCCCGCTCACTACTATACATCAAACGGTGGGGGGGGTGGGGGTGGGGGAGGGGCGTTGGAAATGCCTTAAAGGGAAACACTCTCCAGGGCGGCTCTGTACTCGTCTGCTGGGGCTGTCGTAACAGACCACCCCCGCTGGGCGGCTTGCACAACACATACATTTTCAACCAGTTCTGACGCCAGGAGCCCAAGGCCAAGGTGTCAGCAGGGCTGGTTTCCCCTGAGGCCTCCGTCTGTGGCTTTCAGACGGCCACCTTCTCCCTGTATCTTCACAGGGGCTTTCCTCTGTGTTCAGGAAGTGATTCTTTGAGCTTTTGTAAAATCTCTGGGCGAGACCCTTAGCCCTTCTTCTGCTGTGGGATTTCGAACACACGAGCTGGACTAGGGGTGACCTCTGCACACATGGCCCCCCATTACTGAGTGTGTTACTAGCCTCCTCTGGAAGGTTTGGGGATTTTAGCACAAGGAATTTGGGGAAACTGGAAGAATGAGAACCACAGGGCCGTCCTAACCCCTGGGGGCATGGAATCAGAGACTCCCGGTCCTACTTACAAATGGGCTGTGGTCAGTGTCCTTCCTGCCATGACTTCCACTCCTGATTTTCTTCCTTCCCCTTCAAGGAGAAAAGGACGTGGTTGTCCTAGGGGACTTCGGCCAGGGCCCGGACAGCAGTGACCATGACCTCCTGCGGAAAGAAAGGTTCCACCCCCTGGTCCCCGCGCACACCTTCACCAACATCAGCACCAAGAACCCGCAGGGCTCCAAGTCCCTGGACAACATCTGGATCAGTAAAAGCTTGAGGAAGGCTTTCACAGGTAAGACCAGCGCGCCTCCTCTCTCCTGCTCGGGAAGGAAGGAAGTGGAAGCCACCTGAGCTGGCAGTGCCCATCGTCTGGGCTGAGCAGGAGGCAGGAGTTACCTAGCTCTTCTGGGGGCAGTGATGGGGTTACAGTTCAAGTCACCATGTAACTGTCACTCCAACAGAGCCACTTTTAAGAGTGAAGGTGGGTGTGAAAAAGATTGGAAAGGCATTCACGGGCCTACAACAAGGCACATGGAGTGTGTCCCGGGCAGACCTGGGGATGGGCTAGCAGAGACCGGGTTCAGAGACGAACTGACACCCCAAGTCTACACCCCGCCGCTCAGCCAGCGTTTCTCCAGCCTGTCGCATCCAGGTGCTGTGTGTGGCCTGTGGTTACGCACACGCAGTGCCCAGGAGCAGCCCTCGGGGTGAGCAGAGTGTCAGGGTGACTGATAAGGTGGGGGAAGCACATTAGACAGGACCCCACCACGACCAGGGTGTTGTGGGTGACCAGCACTGAAAAGCAGCCCACCCCCAACAAACAGGAACCTGCTGAGATGACTGTTTGGGGTCAGGAAACAATTAGAAATGTGGAAGCCACCGTAGGCGCTTCTGCTGAGAACAGGAACCGGGGTCTCTGTGCTGCCTGGAGGCTTTGGAACCCCAGCAGCTGCATAGAAACGCCAGTGAGACAGTCACAGGTAAGAGGAAACAGGCCTGGGCCTCTGGGGGACTGGGACTCGCAGCTGGGCTGAGGTCCTCAGGGCCAGAAAGTCCCGCCTGGACACTGGTGTCCTGGGGGACTGTGTCCTGAGGGGGAAAGTGGGGCTCAGGGGAGTAGCAGTTGTGTGCACTGTTCTCACCAGGCCAGCCTGGAGCCCCAGAACACAGGGCCCCACGAAAGCCACAAGGCAGGTCACCTGTGCTGTGCTGCTCAGGTGTAGAAGCTGAGGCTCAGGCAGGAGTTCCCTCCACGGGGGAGGCCACGGCTCAGACCAGAGGGGCCTGGGCATCTCACACTGGCCCACATGGCTCCGCCCCAAGGCCACAGCCTCGCATTCCATGCCTCTACACTGGCTTTTGGAGCTATTACATTGTTTTTCCCCGCTTCATATATTCCTTAATCTTTAGTTTTTAAATATTTACTGGCTCCTAAGCTCTGTAACTTGCCCGTT